>CABFOT010055749.1:0-10311 GCA_900660305.1 Cetomimus sp. NI1144 | reverse complement strand
AAAAAAATACCAACCAGATTTACTGATAGTACTCAAGATTGAAAGAAAACACCTAGGTTATGAGAAGGGAATCGCAGATTAACAAAAGCGATAATTATCAGTTAGGCCTTCAACGGGGAAGAAGCTGAAGGAAGAGAAACAGCTAAGAACTGCTGTAGATGTGGTAAGCACAACTGGTAAGTTTCTTTGAAATCAATATGACAGTTCTGCTTCCTTGTGTTACTTTTTGTGCCAGTGCAGAGATGGTTTTCCAAAAGGTTAGCAACCCAAACCAGATCTACTGCAAGATCATGCATCAACATTAGCGCAAGGATGTGGCTGTTGTCTGTTGCTGATAAGAGTTCTCAAGGGTTTGTAACTTGCATTCAGATTCAGAAAACTTTATTAATCCCAGAGGGGAAATTGTTTTACTACAGCAGCTCTCGGACCACAGGGCAGGGATACCAAAAACAACACAAGACACACGAGAAGAATACGATAGTAGTTAGGGACAGTGAGTATTTACAACACAGCCATTAGAGTATTAAGACTATAAAGGTTTAAACGTCAGTAGACAGTAAACAGGACTTGCTCTCCATGCAAATATGCCAGACCACAAAGCATCTCAAACAGCAAGACAGTACACAGAAGCTGCCTCTCTATGCAAATACGAAGACTTCAAAGCAATTCAAACAGTAGACAGTACACAGTAGTTCCCCTCTATGCAAATATGCAGACAAAGTATCTTAACGACTATAAACAGTAATTGCCCTCTATGCAAACACGCCAGCACAAAGTGACCGCGTGACAGGTGTGCGGGTGGGAGGCGACGGCGCGAGAGGTGTGTGCGTGTGTACGGTCACATCGTGATAGGTGTGGCCATGCAAGTGGCGTGTGATCGGTGCAGCAGCGCAAAGCGATGGATGGGACAAGGGACAGTCCGGGGATAGTCTATTGGGTCAGAGTGTTCGACTCTTTAGTGAAATAGTATTTAGTTGACATATGGTGCATTGTCTTTTTCTGATTGAAAGCTACAGTGTTTGGCTCTTAACAGTTATAGCTGCTGGAAACGTTTGTCGTTTTGTCTGAATAACTACATTATTATTTCCCAAGAGACCACAAAAACATCATAATGAAAGCAGCTGTAACATTACCAATGTCCGTAAACTTTATATTTATATAATCCTGCCTAAAATAAACAACCCGTTTTTATTTTCTGCTATCGGAGCCAAAGGCTTGCCGCAAGCAGCTAGCCTGCTCCCTGTGCTATGTGGGTATAATGTCTATGCATCCATTACGTGTTGGCTAAACATCATCCTATTTATTGGTAGTTAATTACATGTTGTTCAGTAGCACAGCTAACTTTTTTCATTCAGAAAGGACGCCGTCTGGATTTTCAATATAAACAATTGTCATTGAAAAGTTTGGATGTGTAATTATTTTATTTCTTTATTAGGATGATGGAGGTCATCCAACATCCCTGAAACCAGCCCTGTTGGACAGATGACAGCATTGGAAAATTAACCCAGAGTAACACCGAAGCGCATTAATTGAAACATTTTATATATATATATACATACATATATATATATATACAATGGATGCATTGACATTTTTACATTGGTGTGGCTTTGTAAGGAACCTGATAATGGAATGTCTAGAGTGCATTGTTATTTTTTGGAACAGCAACTGCTATATTTATTATTTTAAAAAAATCATAAATATTTGTCATCCCATATTTTATGCATTATTAGATTTACTCATGTAACATTGTAAGGCAACTGTAATTGTGGCATTGTGTGGGGTTGACACAGTAATTGCAAAGTAAAAACATCCTTTTCATTATTTATTATGAAGCGCAAAAAAACTCAGTGAGACTTTACATTATGGCATTTAGCAGATCATTTGATCAAAGTGACTAATATATTACATATACTACATACGTTATATACTCGGTATGGAATACATCATATAACATGTTTGTAATATTTTCCACATTGTGTGCCACCATCCCCCTCTGCAGGTGGACTGCCGGACCAGAGAGGTTCTCCCCCGGCCTCTGGGTCCACTTCCCCCCAGCGCCTGTCGGAGGCCTGGCGGCATGAAGAGGCCTTTTCCACCATGCAGACTTCGGTCAGGGTTAACCACCTGCGATGAATGGAAACAGAGTGTAGTGATCGTCTTGAGCCAGCGGGTTCATCTCGGAAGCTCTAATAGTAGAAAAAGGTGTCTTGTTGATCAATGTAATGCAAACGTCGATAAAGCTAGACTAGCTACTAGCATGCGCAGCCAACACACACTGGGAGTATGTAACGTCTTTACCATACCAAGCGCAATCACAATCATTTGAGATCACATGTGGCGTGATCTTTATCTGTGAGTAACATGTAAATGCTAAATGACTGTACTTATTCCACATTTTCTTCTTACCTGGAAATCAGCCGTCTGCGTTGCCACAGCATGTGGCGCGTGCAGGAACGAAACCCGGATGAAGGAAGGATCAAGATTCGAAAGGATTTGTGGGAATTGCACTTTGATAAGACGCTATAACGACCTCACAGCTACCAGAGGAGTCGCATAAACAACCAAAAAAAAGCATTATTCGGGAATATAGCTTTAATTACGTTTCTATGCTGCGATAGGTACGGAAACCAAACTGGACTATTTCAAATATGTTATTGTCATTTAAAAAGGATATAAATTGGGTGGAAAACTTTTTTCCTCTGAGAAAAAAAAAAAGATAGGCCAATATCATTTAAAACAAGTGGCTCAAGAGATGGGCTATGAAGAGGTTGGACTGTTACGAGTTTGAAACTTGACGGGACTAGAGTAGACAAAGAGTGGTAGTACAATGCTGCAAAAAACAACTTTCAGAAACAATGTGGGCATGCCGTCTGATGGACGATGGATGTCATGAGGGAGATCTATTTTTCCTACGGAAGGATAGTCCTAGGAGATATTTGCTCAAAATGGAAAAGCACGGCAGTGGGGCTCAGAAGAAATGTTCTATGGTGACAGGTCTGAAGCCTAATCCCCTCAATCGTGCTGATGAATTAGTTCCTTCTGTCTTCTGCAAATCATTATACGAAAATGTCTTGATGAAAAGTTAATCTGTAAAACAATGTCCACACACTCCCAGTCCCTAACCATGAATTGTACCTCGCCTCTCACCCATGGTTCTTTGCTGCTGTCCGACATGCTGGAGGTGGAGTCTGGACTTTCTGGAGGGGAGGAATCAACTTGTAATGGTCCCTCATCCTCATCATTGACTTCAGACGGTGTCTGTAAAGGTGCAGCCTGAGAGACACAAAGTAGAGAGGAGAGACTATTAAGCCAACATTGAAAAGGAGTCCTTTCTTGTCATCCAATACATCAAAATGTCCTATGTTACTAACATTTTGCACATTGCCTGATAACCCAAGGAAACTACATTGTGATCAAATAATTAAAATGTAAATTGATCTTTACTCTCACTGAGTGTTTGGTCCTCTGGTCATCTTCATGTGCTTTGCGGAACTCCTGCTCAAAGGAGTTGGCCAGCTCACTGAACAGGCCAACCTCCTCACAGTTCTTCAGGAAACGTGTGGGTGTGGGGGTCTGGTCTGACAGAAGCACACATTACTTTAGCCATGAAGATTGTGGGACATAAAGATCTCCTTCCCGAGATGCATCATGAATAGGTACAGTAACATTTCAATACACATCTAGAGGGCTGCGAGAGCTTTAGTGCTCTTCAGACCAGCCAATAGCTTGATTTAAAAAAATGGTAATGTCATTAACCTGCGATGATAACAGAGTCGGTTCTGGAAGGACCAAATTTCAGGGTCATTTCATGCTTGTGTTTGTGGACAGATAGATGGTCTTCATTGGTAAATCTCTGCAAAAACATTAAGAACAACCACACAGAAGGCAAACGCTGTAATATTCAAGATCACTGAATGCAAATATATGAATACTTTACTAAAGGCCACTAATCTCCTCTTTCTAGCTGCTACCACTCAACAGAACCTTAGTGGGTCCACGATGTTGCTATGAAAGCATAAAGAAGTCATTTGAAATGCTGAACTTTTTTTGGCCAATTACCTATACGTATTCCAAATTGAAATCCTTGTGAGCTGAATGATAAACACCTGCGTAGCTCTCTGTGATGTAAACAGTTTGATTGGTCATTGTGCTTCTGCGATATCTTTTTGGGGTCAGGTCTTGCTCGTAAAAGAGATCTTTGATCTCAAGCATTTTACCTGGTTAAATAGAGGTCAAATAAAAAATCTGTGCAACAGCCAAACAGTATTATCATTTGTCAATGCTCATTTGAATTAGACTTTGCAGTGAGCCTGATGAGTAGTATGGTAGAGACTAGGATGAATTTTAGATTCCTTGGCTGTAAGGGTGTAACGGTATGTGTATACGTCCCGCAGGTACACGGTATGGACGTCACGGTTCACACAGTTCAGTACGTGCAGCCATACGAAGAACGTCTGAGTCAGTCACACTGATATGGGAGGTGGCGAGACTACAGCCATTCTGAGCCACACTCCAATCCAGAACCTAAACGCTGTTTGCTATCCGCCATTAAGGAACATCAACCGCAGAAGATGACACACCCAAGTGTGACTATGTGACTCTACACTAATCCGAAACAAATCTGGAGGGAAACCGAATTATTGGCCATACCGACCGGCTTCGAACACAGCTGCCTCCACATTAGCGCAACCAAGACGCATGTTCCGTGAACTGCACATGCGCGGGTCAGTGTACACAATGGCACATGCTAAGCAGGGATATTAAGTCGATGCGATCGAACAGTCGATGGCCACGGTAGTGCGGCTAGATCGTTCTTCACTGAAAAAAATAAAGGACCCAAAAGATAATTGACGGGGCTCTCTACTGGCTGCAGTTCAAGCGACCTGCAAAACATTAAACGTTAAACATCTTCGGTTTTGTTTGAAAATGCAGTAATGTAGTTGTCCCCTGTTGCCAATTAAAATGTGACTCAGGAGCTAGAAAAAAACCCTCCTTCCTTTAAATCAGTTGTGTGGGATTTTTTTTCACTCGCAGTGGACTACAGTGGAGATGGGATGCATTTTTATTGAGTGTTGCCTCTAACTACGGGATCATTTTCTGTCCCCACTCCCAATGGCTGTGTAAAAAAAAAAAGAAGAAGTGAGATTTCTGTTGCTTTATTCCTGTTGCAGCGAACTCGTACCGAACCGTGACCCCCAAACCGAGGTACGTACCGAACCGTGGGTTCTGCGTACCGTTACACCCATACTTGGCTGTATGGTAAGCGATGAGAAGTGACATGAGAGTGTAGGAGAATAAAATGGTTAGGTAGATATGCATATCAATTCACGTGTTTGAGAATCCATACCTGCCCACACCCGAGGGCAGTGCATACAAAGGGCCGATCATCCCCCATCTCAGACAAATATCCTGCAAAAAAATTAATTAAATAAAAAAAGAAAAAGCAGAGTAACTTGTTTATAAGCTTTTCATAATGGCATTCAGGGAGAGTTTAAAAAAAGGGCTGATGACGTTTTCAACACAATCTAGGCTACATAAGACAGAGCAACTAGATATGTTTTACTGTTAGTGGTCCAATAGTCAAGACAAACCACATGATAGAAGATCAGACAGATAGTAGACAGCTAGCACACGTGTCAACTATAGTCGTGTGTGACACAGCAGCATCCGCACCTGTTGGGAACAGCAATCTGAAAAGCCTATCTATTACACAGGCCATGGAAACGACATGCTAACACTGGTGACAGGTGGTTAGCTGGTCACCAGGCCGCAGCACAGCTAGGACTGTGGGCAGATGATTGCGTTATATTGGGGATCAGGAAGCCAACAGGGGCGAGGGGACAACAAAGCAAACAAGCTAGCTATTACTGTTAGCCACCAGTCTGCTGTGACAGTAATAACACAAGACGTTAGCTAGCTAGCAGAGTTGATTAGCCCGGTCGGCTCTGTGGTTAGCTCGGTGGCTTGGGTTACAGTGTGAGGATTTAAATGACAGTTATGTCGTTGGCTTTGATTCCCTCACATCAAAGATGGGCCTGAAGCTAACGGTATTTAACGGGAGCTAACGTATCAGAACCACCCGAAACCATTTATAATTCTGATAAGCAGGTTCATCATTACAATCTTGTAACGCGACGGGCAACAGAAGGCACATATACGCCCTGTAAGACGGAAATATTAACGAGGTCTGCCTGACAAGTCACAACAGCACAGACAGCTAGCTAACAGTTAGCCTTGCTAGCTAACAGCCGAGTTAACCTGCTAGCTAACCTTTTGAGTCAACACTAACGGGTCCACCAAGTTAGTTAGCAGGCTAGCGCGAGATACAGCTGTGTTCCTCACAGGGCCCGGTAATATCTGAGCACGGCAGGCTGTGTTCACCAATATGTGTTAAGAGATAGTTAAAGTTTAATGGTCCGAAACGTTAATAAACTCACCCAGTTTACCCTGCCAGGTCTCTCCCCCTCCTCTCCCTTCTGCGGACGGTGGTGGTGCTGCCTATGGGCCGTTGTTGACACTCAGCCACTCTCATTACTGAAATCTCGCGAGATGTGGGGCGTACCGGTGATTTATGTAACGGTTGCTCTGGGAAGAACATCTAGACTCCAAATCCCTTGAGGTTAAACCATGTGTCACAAATCAGTGAAACCACTAGGATGATCTTTCACTCTTGACCATTTGCATTAAACAATTACATAATATGTAGATTATATATTTTACACACCAGATGACATGACAAATCCTCTGTAGAGCTCCAGTTGCAGGACTGATCCAGGCTGTACTGCACATGTCTGTATCCCTGTGCCACCAAGATATCCAAATCGTTTGAGACGGTCATGCTAAACTAAATTAAATGGCCCAAAATTAAAGACTTAGATGAGCCAAAGACTATCCACATCTTCTAACTCTTAAATTCTGCACCTTTATGCAATAGACATGGTTTCTGTGATACGCTCTTCCTTCTGTAAATGTTACGTAAAAGAGAAAGCCCGTTTAAAAATAAATCTTTATTTTCTTACATCAGGCTCAGCGATTACAATATTCACTAAACGATAAACCAGCGTGTAGTTGGCCAACATAACCCCAGGTTTTGCTTTTCATAATCGTAAAAGGATTCTGATATCGGTCTGCAATTGCACTGGCAAGATGACAAACTGCATCATACACAAATGACAATGGACACACCTACACACACGTGCACACATGTGAACGGTCTGGTGTTTTCAAGTGTCAGACTGACCATGCTCTAGGTCCAAGGCCATCAAGAGCCTTGTTCGGTGAGATGATTAATTAATGTGTGCATTATTCTTAACACTGTTTAAGGCACATGAAGTTTGGTTTGGCCAAATATTTTCTTGTCATGGGAGGAGGAATCAACAGAAGCAACCTCATTTGCACACTCCTATGCAGTAGACATAGGACCAGTAAACCACATTGTAACTACCGAGCACAAGACACACAAAGTACGCTGCAGCAAAGTCCCCGTGAACACACGACTCAAAACACTACTCTAAAATCCTTTGTTCATCTCCACCTGCAACACTACAGCAAAAACACACTAAGAAAAAAAAAAAAACATATTGTAGCGGCTTCACAACTACCACCATGCTTCAGATCCTTGAAATAAAAAGGTTAGTGCATTTCAGTTCACACAACTAGCTGCTCGTCGTTTACCCATTAGTGTCTGTAGTGGTCAAAACACTGGCTATGAGTAGATAGAAGTCAGATCAATACACACCCTTTTTACAGGCATTACAGGGACGCAAAGAGAAAACAGTGAAATAAAAGAAAACACGTCAAAGTTGTGATAACACCATAAAAGCTCCCAAAAACACTAATTCAGAAGAGACACCAACCACACAGATCAAAAACAAACCGGTTGGGTTATTGAACATGTGACTATACAAGGACATGCTAATTTATTCTCCAAAGTGGTTTTACCTCGGGGGACTAGTTTGATCTGAAGCAATCAATGTCACCAAATCAAGTAGTCAACAGCCATTACGCTGGAGTCCGGAGGAAAGGTACGCTACATCGCTGCTTCGGACGTCCCCTCAGATTGTCTTTTATCACGTCTTGACTTTGGCTCAGGATCGTGTTTCATCAGTTCAGAGGCTCCATGTTCTAAAACCCTCAAGTTACAGAGCTTTCAATATGCTTTTGTCGATCATAAAACTGGGTGATAAAAACCTTAATGCAACTTAAGAGCATCTCTACTGGCACCGACGATACATCTACGAAGGTTGGTCCATCGTTAAGGGAAGTCAAGCTCGGGGCGCAAAAACAAAATGATACTTCAACCACGACGGATCTTTAGAGCCTAAATATCCCCATCGCACATTAGCACACTTTATCCTTCCTCAAATGTAGACTATTCCCTTTGCCTTGTGAGCTTCCTTTTGTGCCAACTTTTAACATCACAAATCAAAATGGAACGTAATTATATACAAGTTAGTTTCGGTCGAGTACTTCCATTGGACAGGAGGCGATCCATGAGTGCCGACGTACAGTACGACAGCATTGGGACGTTTTGCTGTAAGCATCAAAAATCATTATCTGCTGCCTCATATCACCATGGCTTGATAAATAGCTTTGTTTATACGTTGTATAAAAGCAGGTTATCGTCGACCGAATCAAAACACTCCATCTCGTGACATTACTTCATTTGAACACTTAAACACCTTCGCATTACCCGACATTACCTCTTAAACCGGTCAACCACTTTCCAGAGGTGGACTTCTCTGCACCTGATCGGACCTGAGCCACACCGAGTCAAACTGTGACATGGGTCAGCCGATACCGTGGACAGCCTTTCTGTTCACATTAAACAGCATCATTTACTTTAGATATATGATCGGGGAAATTACAGCATTTGCAAGCAGACCACAATAAAGTATTCAGAACAAAGATGTAATATTTCTCCTGCCATTCCTCACACAACATATTTACTCAACTTAAGTTGATAAAATGTGGACACCAAGCATTTAGTAGCTTATCTGATGACACTCAAGGGACAACAATGTCAGAAAATGCTAATTAAATGACATTACTTAAAAAA
Organism: Cetomimus sp. NI1144; assembly: GCA_900660305.1. Lineage (NCBI taxonomy): Eukaryota > Metazoa > Chordata > Actinopteri > Beryciformes > Cetomimidae > Cetomimus > Cetomimus sp. NI1144. Next base: position 1,250 of record CABFOT010055749.1, on the reverse strand, counting down.
ATAAAACAGAAAGCTAAGAACAAATAAATAAAAGGTACATTTGTATCTAAACCACAATCATTGAGAAAGCCATTAAGCAGCGTGGACGTCACTGCGCTGCACCTACCACACCTGGAGCCACAGGGCTTCTCTCAGATGCTCTTACCCGTTGAATCACTGGACAAATGATCCAAGACTCCAAACTAACTAAACCACAAAGCCAGTTCCAGATGACCGACACAAACACGAACACGAACACGAGAGCGAGAGTGTGTGTGGTGGGGTCAGCGATTTAGAACAAATTCTGTATTACTCCCTTAAATTACAGAGGGGGGCTTATCTTTGCCGTCAGACTATTTATACGTTTAATGCCAACGTATCTGCATGTCATCTATGAGCTACACACCATCCATCAGGACGGTTTGATAAATATTCCCGCGGGGATGCAGTCTGTGTCACAGAGCACCGATGTGCACGGGATATAAATCATTAGCAGACCTCCTTCCAGACAGGGCTTAGGTTGTACCAACTGCCAAAAAGGATTGTGGAGATTATAAAATGTGATCTCGTTCCATTACTTACTATTCACTAGTCGGTATTATCTAGCAACAAATAAACAAAAATAAAAAAGCATTCAGATTTCTTCACTTCAACGTCGCCTCTCAATACGAAAACGTCATCCTTCCATAATAAAATCAAACATCGCACCGTTTCCACTCTTCTGCCATGGCCTCACCGTCCAGTCAATGCAACAACAGATTGGATGGAAAACTCAGAATAATCACATTCAATCGAAATGATAAACAATTCAAAGTGTCCCCTTGTCATGTATATTAACAAGCATTGCTCAACGCTGGACTATATTTAGCTGTACACAGAAAAAAGGCATTACCTTACACATCTGTCCTCCGGAGTCCAAAACCCCACCTCACACATGCACGACACAGATTTAGCATCTTGATGGAGGTGTCCTCTGTATTATACCACGGTGACGTTATTTTAAAACATTCAGAAAGTTGACTTTTACCCCTCAAAAAGTCTCTGTGATAAGAGGCTGTATACTCCCACTTGCAGTCTTTCCAAAAGGTGGCCTGGTGTGAGAAACCACAGGGGGGTTCTTCTAGCACACGTGTCCTCTGTCCAAGAATATATATTCATCTCTATATACATATATACTTACACATATATTTGTGTTTGTTTCTGGTCTAACTGTTCCTTTGTCTTGGAACTATTTTGGTGATCTGGGGGGAATGTTCTGTTCCTTCCCACTG
>CABFOT010055681.1:0-10590 GCA_900660305.1 Cetomimus sp. NI1144 | reverse complement strand
AGAGAGGAGGGACACATCAGAACCTTCAACCAGAGAGGAGGGACACGTCAGAACCTTCAACCAGAGAGGAGGAACACATCAGAACCTTCAACCAGAGAGGAGGGACACATCAGAACCTTCAACCAGAGAGGAGGGACACATCAGAACCTTCAACCAGAGAGGAGGGACACGTCAGAACCTTCAACCAGAGAGGAGGGACACGTCAGAACCTTCAACCAGAGAGGAGGGACACGTCAGAACCTTCAACCAGAGAGGAGGGACACATCAGAACCTTCAACCAGAGAGGAGGGACACATCAGAACCTTCAACCAGAGAGGAGGAACACATCAGAACCTTCAACCAGAGAGGAGGGACACATCAGAACCTTCAACCAGAAAGGAGCGACACGCAAGCACCTACACACAGAGAGGAGAGACACGTCAGAACCTTCAACCAGAGAGGAGCGACATGCGAGCACCTACGCACAGAGAGGAGGGACACATCAAAACCTTTAACCAGAGAGGAGGGACACATCAGAACCTTTAACCAGAGAGGAGGGACATGTCAGAACCTTCAACCAGAGAGGAGGGACACATCAGAACCTTCGAACCAGAGAGGAGGGACACATCAGAACCTTCAACCAGAGAGGAGGGACACATCAGAACCTTCAACCAGAGAGGAGGGACACATCAGAACCTTCAACCAGAGAGGAGGGACACATCAGAACCTTTAACCAGAGAGGAGGGACACATCAGAACCTTTAACCAGAGAGGAGGGACACATCAGAAGAAAAAATAGGCGAGATATTGAGTCTCAATTCATGACCCATTTCCACTCACCTCCTTTTATTTAGTTACAATATTTGAACTTGATTGAATGACAACATGAAATCATTGCTATTTAGATTTTTTAATTCAATTTTGACCATAGATCTTTCTTTGACACTATTTTAGACAGTTATCTAACATCTGCTCGATCCATCATCGCCTGCTTATCCGAGGTCGGGTCAGACTTCCTTATCCCTGGCCACTTTGACTACATCTGACTTGGGGATCCCGAGGCGCTCCCCAGGCCAGCGTGGAGATATAATCTCTCCACCTGGTCCTCGGTCTGCTCTGATATTATTAGTTGCCACACTATCTGGCATAAAATCCCATCTTATTTGACTCTTTATAAGTCTCTGAATAACTGTTATATCACAAGTGGAGAAATAGACTCCATTGGTAATATGCGAGGCATTTCCACCATCAGCATTGCAGAGCAGAATAGGGAAAGCAACGCCACACATCTGGGTCTAATTGTGGGTTCTCCACCCTTTCTCCACTCGATGCTTAGTGAGACTCGTATTGAATTCCAGCCTGTTTGCTTTAGCCCTACAACATTTTCTCTGGTCCACTCAGAAAGGTTTGTAGGAGGCAGGAGCAGTGGGAGGATTTCTTGAGTCCACCTCCTTGGAACGTCCTTGTCACGTAGAGTAGATAACTATCAGATGCCATTTTGTTTAGGATAACTTATAAGAGTTGTCATAGTGTGGATGTTGACTGTCCCCTGTTTTGTGGCTCTAGATGGCTCAAGCTCAACTCCAAGGCTGGACGCAAGGTCAAGGAGCGTGGTGAATTGCAGGTGACAGTGCAGTTCACCCGCAACAACATGACAGCCAGTATGTTTGACCTCAGCATGAAGGACAAGCCACGCTCCGCCTTTGGAAAGCTCAAGGATCGTGTCACAGGGAGGAAGAGGGCAGATGTGGAGTCTTCCTCAGCCATCGTGCCAGGCCGCTACGCAGCCTTGTCAGGATCCACAGGGCAGCCATTCGAAGAGGTTGGTGGAGGCGGGGTGGGATCAGGAGATATGGAGATAGCAGAAGAGAAGAATAAGAGTAAGATGAAAGACTTCTTCAAGGGGAAGCTACGCAAGTCGTCTAACACTAGGTCATGCTCATCGCTAGCCTCGGAAAGCAGTATGTCTTCTGTGGCCAGTGAAAACCCCGGCCCCCCGCCTAGCCTTGACCTGCTAGCAGACCCTCCCCGCTCCCCCATCTACAGAAGCAAAGTGAGAGTGGACACCCACTTTGGAGAGGCTGACTTAGCTAAAAAAGGTAGGCTTTTAGGGTCTTCTCGTGTGCATGACATGGTGACTGTTGGTGTGGCCTAAAAAAATATGTCTCATGTCCGCTAAGACGAAACAACCTACTTTTAAGGCAAAGGTTCAAAACATTAGCGAGGAATTGAGTACCATCCTCTTCTTCTAGACCAGCTTCCCTTGCATGCTATACATTATATAGATTTTATTACATTGCTCAGATTAATTTGTGATCTAATTTATAAACGTATGAGTAGAGCATCTTATGCTGATTGTTGTAACCCAGTTCTTACCTTCCAACAGTGCTTACCAGCCAACACACCACAAAGGTCCTGACCCACAAACGAGCCTTCAGCGATGAGGCTAGTAAGATCACAACCGCCTTTCCCCGAACATATACTGCAGTGGAGTCCATCAAGGGTCAGACCATGACTCAGTCCAAATCTTCCTTGTGTATCAATGGAAGCCATGTGTATGACTCAGAGCCGTGCATTCCCAGGAGCTTAGGAGCTCTGCCATCCAAGCTGGTGTTGCAAGAGAAATGCTCCCCACTCTCTCGTTCCCTGCAGAACCTCACGAGGCGAAGTGAGGACAAAGGTTCCCCTGGCGAGGGCCGACGCTGGTCCTTTGACAGGATGAAGAATGAGGAAGAAAAGGAGGCTGAGCCATCAGCTCCCCCAAGTCAAAGTGCTCAGATAGGGGGTTTCCCTGTGCAGGATACAGTGCCAATACTCTCCTCTGCTGGCGATGCATCAGACAAAGGGAGGAAACTAAGAAAGACCTTATTCTCTGGAAGGAGTGATTCTCTCCCTGCTAAGTCAGACCCGAGCCAGGCTGGATCGACATCTGAAGGGAGACTCAGAGGCTGGTTTGGCTCCAGTGACTCCCAGAGTAAGCCAAGGTGAGTGAGTCATTACAGTTCTGCCTCTGGGCCCCAGGGTGTTTGAGCAGTGCACCTTAAGGCACAACAATAAGCACCTTCCCTGTGAGGCCTCTGTGTTCAGCCGGGTGTCTTGAGTTCTGTGTTTCTGCTGCTACCTGCTCATTTAAAATGGAATTGATCCAGCTCATTCTTTTCTCCATTTTACCACTGTGCTGTATCATCTCATATTTCACACAGCACTCTTCAAATAGCACATCAGCAGCTCCATTTTCATCTCTTAATGTGTTTGTGTGCCTTGCTCTATAAGAGATGCCGTGTCACTGGTGTAGAAGGGGAAATAAGCTTACAAAATGTGGGGGAAATCATTCCATGTTGATATGAGTTCACCCAACAGAATAGCTGCCATTCAAATCCTGAATGCAAAGTGCCACAATGCATTGTTTATGCTCTTCTTTTGCTTGGTTATTTTACAAATGTGTTTGGCTTCTTTAGTTTAATTTCTGTTAATGTCGCCATAATTCCTTTGGCCAATTTTCTATCCTCCGACTTTGAATGTCTGAAGCTAGTGAAGCATTTCAGTTGTGTAGCTGACAGAAGAGCCCCACCCTGCTCTGGATTAACAAGTATTATGGTGGTCTTTTATTCTGTTTGTGTAAGAAAGATGCTCCCCATTGGTCAACTGGCACATCATTAACTAAGAGGACTACTTGTGCCCTATTTCCTCCACAGGCTGGATGTTTCTTCTAAGATAGAGAGCAGCTCAGCCGTACCCCCTCCCCTCCATCCTTGCTCCCCCATTCTCCCCCAGTGCACCTCTCCCACTGCCTCCCCCACTGGTCATGTCTCACCTGATAACGGAAATCCCACTAATCCCTTCACATCCTCTTCCTCTCCGTCCTCAACCCCCATCTCCCCTACCAACCCTTTCCTCTCACGTATGCAGCACAACCCCTTTTTTGAGGAGCTCATAGCTGAAGAATTATGGAACTCCCCTCTTCTTGTGGCTTGCTCCTCGTCTAGCTCACCCATCTCTCATTACACTGCTGTGCCCTCTCAGCCATGCATATCCAGTGCTGGTCATGATGGTAGGTCAAAGAAAATGGCTTCCATAAGGCGTGAGCGTCCCAGGCCAGTAGCTCGGCAGATATCCCTCCCTGCATTACTCCCCAGGCCAGCCACGCATAGCTCCCCCAGCCACTCCACCCCTCGCTCCATGTCGGAGAGTGGGGGCGGATGTGATGACTCCTTTGATGCCTTTGCCTCCAGCAGGTTCAATTCACCAAAGGAAACGCTTCCTCAAAGTTCTTCAAAAACCATCCCTACTTCACCTCATAGAGGTTGTATCCCTCCAGTTGATAACAATGCCATCAAGCCTATAGAAGAGTCGCAAACATGTGAAGTGGAGCCTCCACCTTTGCCCCCAAGGAGACTTTTAAAACCTACAGTGAATGAGATATGCTCTGACAGCTGGCTGCACCGAGGTCAAGAGCTAGCTGTCCACAAAGAAGCCTGCCTTCTTTCACAGAGTGGTGTGGCCTCCCTACAACATGGAAGAGAGGGAGAACGCAAAAGAAATACACCAAGTATATCTCCAGACCTCCCCACTACCAGTGAGACCGCCAATTCCCTCAGCATTCAGTCTCAGTCATATGCAAACAGGACTTCCCCAAGATTCACGACTGAAGAAAAGTTCAAGAAGTTCAAATATGAACCTCTGGAAGATGGAACTGACTGCTGGAGGGGGATGCTGTTTGAGCAAGACCTATATGGACGTGCTGGCAAAGGAAACTACGGAGAATCCAAAGGAAATAACAAATATTTATCAATGACCTCTGAGGACACTGCTGAACATAGGATCACAGCAAAGAACACCAGCTATTCTCTACAAGGCGATTTGGCAGGGCCTGAAATGCTTCTGGATAGTGAGATGTCTGTGGCGAAACTTTTGTGTATGTCGTCTGCAACTGTCCTTAAGTCAAACGCGACGGCAGTAGGTATTACTTCCACTACATCAGAGTCAACAGTGGATCCTTTCCCCATTCCCCCAGCTCAACCAACAAACAATAATGTGTGTTACTCGCTAACCTCAGAAGACCAAAACATGAATGCGAATAACTCCGATTTTAGTTTTATCGATTCCGATGGCTCTCAATCAGAAGGAGGCGATACTCTTAAAGGTCCCAGTTGTTCAGGTGGGCTTTTACAAGATTCACCCATAGCCATTCACCTCGTGGAGACAGTGACCACCACACCTGAAGATGTGCTTACTTTGATGGATACATGCGTACCCCAGATGAACTCCACCTTTGAAATAACCGTGTCGTCCAACAAACTGTGCAAAGTCTCCCCAGTTTGCCAAGACACTTGCGGAGACGGGCGATGTGAACTCAATAATGTGGCAACGCGTGGTAACTCCCCAGTGAATAGGAAAGGGAACGCTGATTCACCGTTGGACGGTCAAACCTCTGATCAACCGGCTCTTAAACCGGAATCCAGACGAGATATGACAAGAGGTGATGACGATTTTAAAAAGACACCAGCTGCACTTGATGATAATGGGAACCCTCAAAAACCATCCACGCCTAACCAGCAGAAGGAGTCATCATCAGGGGTGGTGAGTGCACGTTTTAGACCGAAAGGACTGACCCGCGGCAGTCCGAACAGTCACGGCAAAAAGGGAGAGGGCCAATGTGAACAGGTGTCGTCGCTTGTTGAAAATATTTCAGAGGCTAGTGAAGGACCATTCTCATATCAACCCATTAAATTGCCTCCTCCCTCTTCCCTGGCATTAGATAAAGAGACAGCCTCTCTGGTAGATAGCGTAGATGAAGACCAGACAGACCATGAGTTGAATGCCATGTCACTAATGCCCTCAGAGGAAGACACAGATACCATGCAGTCAAGACTTACAGGAAACTGTGTAACAGGAAAACCCTCTGAGATCAGTTTTGAACACCTCCATGCAAAAGTAGCCCCAAACCCAAGAACCCCATCAAAATCAAATATTGGGCAATCTTCACAAGAGTCTAAACCCTCTTCCACCATTCCGCCAGCTCACTCTGATGCTCAGGCTAAGCTCCAACCTACCTCTGTCTTTTGCCTATCCATACATCCCTCAAGTGTGGGGCCCAGTGCTGGAGCCAGTACTACTCAGGCTGTGGCCCCCTGCACCACCTCCTCCTTTTCCACCTCCTCCACCACTGCCCAGCCCCCGACCGATGCACGTCACTCACTTTTGCCCGAAGAGACACAGCCAGCTAGCAACCTGCCCCGTCACGAGTGCAGGTGAGAATCCCCACTCTAGGATAAGCACTGAACTCCTCATTAGTCTGGGTATTGCGGACAACAGTTGCACATACATTTTTGCGGAACATTTTGATTATGTTGCTCTTGGCAGCTTTGTGTACTGTTGGCCCGGCCTGTCGGATGCTGAATGCACTCATGCCCCTCTCCGTTCCTGCTGCGCGTCCAAAGCAGTTGGACGATACCCTCCGTGCATTGTTCTGCTTTGCTTCACTCATGTTTCCCATCTCATGTTTCAGTTTCATGTGGTCTATTATGATTTGGTTATCCGTTGTTTCGCTAAGTTCTGCCTGGACTTAGTTACCTTTGCTGCCCTTTTGGCCACCTGCCAATGAAAGCTAAACCTAAAAATCTCCCTCGTAGAGGAATTTTATTTTTATTACTAGTATACACATCTTGCTCAGCGGTAAAGTCTAACTGACCCCAGAGCTGTCATTTGGATGTGTAGCATCTTGAGAAACACAACAGCGATATATAAGACATATAGGAATGAGAATAATAGAGTCACAGGCAGCATAATACATTTATGCGGTTAGATATGCATCATCTATTGGGTTATACTATGTTTATAACAGATTCTACAATATTGGGTGGTACTATTTACCAAGCTCGTTCATTATCAACATTTGAAATTTACCACAAATAACAGCAATAAGTAAATATTGAATGGATTATCCCAGAAACACAGCTTTGCTTTCTGCAGTGATCATAATATAGCTTTAATTATAATTCTAACTCAATCCTAACGAATCCTAATTCTGTATTTCTGAGTTATCTCTTTGCTGCTGCTGCTTAATAGGGATCCATGTGTACCTGCCATGACTATTTCACCCATGAGAAGCAAGTAGTCACTGCACTGGTGTTAACTTTAGCAATTGTTTAGATTAATCAGTTTGGCTGCACTTTTCTAATGCTGTATTAAAACTGTAAATGTCATTTTGATAAGGCCTCTTTAGTCTTAAGTCAGCCTTTCTGACCCGCTTTGATCCGTTGAGCTTTTTCAGGAAGTGTTTTCTTGCGGTGCAGTCATTGTGAACTGGTGAACCGTCATTTCAACATACAAGACGATTGCTGTGATGTGTTTTAGTCATCGGTATACTGTTATTAGATGGTATCGGGGGAAAAAATGGTGAATGTATATATCCTTGTTGAAATTCTGGTCACTTTGCAGCCCTCATCCAGTGAAGCCTCTAACCTCCATGGCCAGCCAGCCTGAGAAGAAGGAGGGTCGTTCTGTCCTGGAGAAGCTCAAGTCGAGCATTCACCCCGGACGCACTGTCCTCCAGCCGGCGACTGAGCCGGGGAAAAGTCAGGTACTGTGCAGCAAAAACCCTTTTACGAACCATTTGTAACCTTCCATGCCGATGGAGTCATTCATAGAAGTCATCAAGTCATAATTTAAGGCTATTGTACATCAGATGCACGGAGCAACATGGCTATCGGTCATACTCTCGTTCAGGTTAAGCTGTTCACATGCATCTCTTTGATACCCCGTTAGTAATGCTGTTGCCATGAATAAACCAGTCAGCAGAATATTCCTGTCTGACAGAACAAGTATGCAGCAAAAACGTATGAAATGGTGCAGCTGCCAGTGTCACGCACCTTTGACGTACTGTTCCTGTCGCCTCTTCCCTAGGAGGTGACCGTGGACAGCTCTGCCCAGTACCAGCACCTGAGCAACATGGAGCTGATCTCCCTGCTTCTGCAGCAGGAGATGGACCTGCAGAGGCAGCAGGCCACCGCGGAGCAGCAGGAGGCGCTGCTGGTGAAACGGGAAGCGGAGCTGAAAAAGGTCAAGGCGCAGGTTCGAGACCTTGAGGACTACATTGATAATCTTTTGCTGCGGATCATCGAGCAGACACCCACGCTGCTTCAAGTGCGCTCCAGACACAAGTGACAACAATGCCAGAGCGTGTATGGGTATTGAACACACTGTATGATCAGTTTTTCTCTAGAACTCCGTTTCCTCAATAGATTGTGACTCATTTGTAAGTGAAAGCAGAGACTGACTTCAAATCACAGGGTTAGTTTGGACTCCCGTTGTTGCACAAAGGGCAAGACGTGTGGACTGGGAACCACTGTTCTAGAGGGAGGTGTATTCAAAAAACACAAAACCTGATCTCACTATCATCCAGGTCTTCTCACTGCTACTACTGCCCTGTTGATGTACACACGATATTACCCAACATGCATGCTTGTTACTATCCCAAATGTGGTTCAAAGAAGCAAAGAAACAACAAAGCTCCAGCTTCAATCGTAGCCGATGCAAATAGTTCTTTCACCCATGCTTCCTAGAGGAAGGTAACTCACTGCTGTCACATATGCATACATGAAGTACTGGCTACAGAAAACCTTTTGGGAAGTAAGCTGTTCAGGGATTAAAAAATGTGCTCCTGCTAAATATAATGCTTACTGCAAGTAACCTTCATAAAATGCAGTTTGGGGTTTACAGCTACTGAAACAAACATTTGGGTAGAAGATATTCAAACAGTGGTGATCTCAAACAGTTGCGTGAAATGCCAATTGGACAATTTTTTAAATAGAAATAAAGAAATGTGATTAAATAAATGAAGAAAAACAATAGCATCACATTAGAAAACACTGAAATGCAATATGAATACTACAAAACTATCAGAAGAAAATCTGTTTCTGCATTAACATTGCTGTATGATAAGCAACATTATTATACTTAAAGCATAAAGTCTCATAAAATTTCCTGTTTTCAATTTCCATTGTTAGATAATGTGTTCTTTAAATAGTTATTTCTGATGATAGGACAAAACAGCTAGGATGCTGTAACACATGTTCGTGTTCTGTTGGATCAGTTTGGGCTGAAACAGCAAAAGGTTACAGAAGAAACGACAAAGTGTCAATACATTACACAAGAGTGTATTAAGTTATTTTTCTCAAATCATTTTGTCATGATAATATATGCTCTATATCTATACCTCTCTAGTTATCACTGTAGCTAATTGCAACGCTCTACATGACTGCAGCACTGTAATGAAGTCAAATAAAGTGCACATGAACCAGTGGAAGATGTACAGCTCCTCGTGCTGTCGGCTTGTCATTGACCACAACAGACTAATGCACAATATGCATGTGTATACTGTAGTACCATTGCTTTCTCTCCACTAGAGAGCACTCCATACCTCTAGGAAGTACATATACCATACACTACATATACTGTAAAGGAGCTGTCTCTTGTGTAGTTGATTTTAGGCTTCTTTTAGTTGTTTTTTTAAGGCAACAAATGGCTTAGAATCTGCTTAAATATCAAAATGCTTGATGGAATATGTCGCTGTTTGACATCACTGCTTTACTTAACAGTCCCACTCTAAAGCAAAATAAGTTTGGAGAGGCAGATTTTTTTTTTTAAATGCTCCCAAGATGTTGAACACTGTCCCTCTGTGTGATATAAACAGTCTTAAAAAGCAGCTGAAAAACACATACGTTGCCATTTTCATAGGATTTTATTGTGTTTATCCTGCTGTTTTATAGTTTCCTTTTACATTTTATATTCATTATGTTGATCTGTTTGATATCGTATTAATTGCCATTTTAATGTCTGTTCTAAGTTTTGTAGAGCTGCATGTGAAAAAGGTGCTGCATAAATAAAGCTGAATAATTTGTATAGAGTTTATTGTATTTACATTTTTGTACATACTAGTAATTATAAGCCTTATAATCAATAGTATGTATTTTCGGCAACTTTATGACAAGAAAGGTATAGTTTAAGGATGTACTGTGTCGCCAGATATAGTGTTAGCTCCCAGTTTGAGATAGGATCTTATATTCAGCAGTCTTTTTTTATTTATTTTTTTATGGACAGCAGACATGTTCCCTCCTCTCTCCTTCAGGCTTGTTCACATGATTTGGCTCAGTATGTCTCTCCCAAGATCCTGCCTGTTATGCAAGAGCGCTCACGTGACACAAACTCCACATCCCGACAGACGCAGCGACTCGATCGTCTCGCTGAGCGTGTTGTGGATTTAAATAGTTCACTCCACTCGGAAACCAGCTCATGATCCAGTTCCTTTAACAGAGAAATACTTTGGTGTCATGGCGGAGTCTGCAGCTTGTCCTGCTTTCCAGCTCGGGAAACCGCGATACGACCAGGCAAGTCGTCTTTTATTGTCTTTCGAACCATTTATTAATTTGTTTTGAAGCCTTTCGTAGTGCAGAAACGCCTCATCCTCCACTTCCTCCTCCCCGCTGATCTCTGCTCTTTGGGTTCTGGGACTATAAGTGGTGATGCATTTCTTTTTTCTCATCTTTTTTTTTTAGTATTATTTATTTATTTATTAATCTGCACAACCAATTATAAGAGCTTTGAAATGACC
>CABFOT010055639.1:0-12047 GCA_900660305.1 Cetomimus sp. NI1144 | reverse complement strand
CCTTAGAGTAAAATGATACATGATACATCATCATCATCATCATCATCATCATCATCATCATCATCGTGAGTGCAATCCAGTATGGAAATTAGTCACACAGTCCCGCCCCTAGACTTTCCCCTGGGAGCGCCTCCACGCTGCTATAAAGCTGGCTGCGGGGATCAGGCTGGTCCGGAGGGCGGAAGAGAGGCTGCAGCTGGAATAATAACTAAACCTGTAAAAAATGGAGTTCAGCACACTAACCCTATTTACGATTGTCACCTCGCTTTACAACGTTTTCGCGCTACCACCTAAAGGTAATGAAGGGGGGTGGCTTAATTAATGATCTGCATTTTCTCAATTAGCCTTTATCTCGATTCTTCAGCATGTCGCTGAACTCACTCGGATGCCCGTTCTCTAGCCCTTTGGCACCTCTCTGCTCTCCAAGGCCATATACCTTGTCCAGTGATATGATGTGCAGCTACGGCTCCGTCCTATTTGGCTACAGCTGGTTTGGTTGTGTCAAAACGACAGGAATACCCATTGTGCTCTGCTGCTTTCAGGCGTGTGTCTCCTCCAAGTGGACGAGGGGCCCTGCAGGGCAGCGATCCAGCGGCACTACTACAACACGATCACTCAGAAATGCGAGGTGTTCGTCTACGGAGGCTGCCAAGGGAATGGCAACAACTTCAGGAGTTATCAGGAGTGCCACAAGACATGTTTCAGAATACCAAGTAAGCTCGATCTCCAGGTGATGTGTGGTACACTGTAATAACGCCCCTCCTTTACTGCTGGGGTTGCTCTACAGTTTTGCATTCAATGTTTTGTATTCATGAATGTACCTTGATATATTAGCACTTCATTTACATTTACATTAAGGCATTTAGCAGACGCTTTTATCCTAAGCGACTTACAATAAGTACATTTTGTCACATTAGTCAACCCAACTGTATATAATAGTCTAATAATATCAGCTAATACTTCAGTAGGAACAAGTAGCATTCATAGAGTGTGAAATTATTATTATTATTTTTTTATATAAGAGTAGAGCGGATAGGTCAGTGAAAGGATGGGTCAGTTTGTAAAGGTTTAGAGGAGACACTGGTTATGTCAGTGGAGGGATAGGTCAGTTCAGGTAGGATCCAGGTATATTCTGAAGAGATTAGTTTTTGTCTCTGTCGAAAGATGGGAATGGATTCAGCCGTTCTGACAGATGGGGGGGAGCTTGTTCCACGATTGTGGCGTCAGGGATGAGAAGTTGAGCTTGTGATGACCGACTCCCCACAATGATGGAGGGGCTATGGATTTTCTATCCGAAACTTTTTCCGGATTTATAGTCTGTTTTTGCGTGTGTGTGTGTGTGTGTGTGGAACAAGAACCAAAGTGGGCCGCTTGAAAAAAAAAATTTAAAAATAAGAAAAAACCGATTTCACTCACAACCCCCAAATGTTGTCCCCCTTCTCCCCCAGAGATTCCTCAAATCTGTCGGTTCCCTAAGGAGGAGGGTCCCTGTCGTGCCCTCCACCTGCGCTACTTCTTCAACATGACCACCATGCAGTGTGAGTCCTTTTACTACGGTGGCTGCCAGGGCAATGCCAACCGCTTCCAGGACATCACCTCTTGCACGGAGTACTGCAGGCCACACAAGAGTAAGTAGCATCACCTCGGTAAAAAAAAGACCCTTCTTTCACAAGTCTGTTGCACAATGGCAGCAGTGTATGCATACATAGAATGCTTTGTGGTAAAACATAAAAAATTTAAAATAAACTAATAAAAAAAGGGGGAAGTATAAGTTAGTACAAATACATACTAATTTAACATTATGTGAAATGCTATTGAAGGAGATCAAAGAGGCATCTCAGGGGAGAGGCAGTCAACGTTCTGTGGAAGAGGTACTTTGCACAGGAATGGAGTTTTTTTTTTTATGGATGAAAAGATGCCGCGTCACACAGTTGTCAGGACACGCAATGGATGACTTTATTCGTGTTTTAAGGAAATTATTTAATGTTTTCTCAAGGAATATTTATTGGGGACAATTTTCAGTTTCTAGAAAAATAGTACAGGTTACAAATTATTTTCTAGTAGTTGTCAGTTGTCTTTTAACATAACAGGGAAAATCACAAATACACTCCAAAGACTATATCTTGGGCCCTCTCGAGTCCCGACCCTGATCTGGACAAAATTATCTGATATGGAAGATATATTGATGATTTAACATTTTTCTATAACGGTGATTTACAAGACCTTATGAAATGCCATAGCCACCTCAACTGTGCTAGTGATGGTGTGGAACTCTCTTTAGAGTACAGCCAGAGGGAAATACATTCGCTGGATCGTAAAATCACAAAAAACATCCTCGGGAGAACTGCATACTACAATCTTTCACAAGGATACAGACCGCAATACCATTTTGCATGCAGGTAGCTTCCACCCTCCTCACCTCATCAAAAATATTCTGTTTGGACAATTTCAGCGAGGAGAACTTACGAATAAAAGCTGCAGAAATGAAGTGACGGTTTGCAGACCGTGGATGTAAATATAACAATGATTAGAAATCATACATTAAAGTGAAATCCATCGGTCTTTTGTGCAAAAACAAAAAAATATCTGATAATTCAAATTCTGAATTGAATTGAATTACAACTGTAACACCACGTTTCTGGTGTATCGCCTTAATATCGCCTTAAATGTGCCTGTGGACTCTTCTCTGTGGGGAGAACTAAAAGGAGATTTAAAAACAGACTTGGGGAACATAAAATTGCAATCCGCACAAAAGAAAAGAAAAGAGAAAAATCATATGGCCGTCCACTATGAGCAAGCGAGACATGGGAGTCCCTCTTCTTTAAAAACGGTTGCCCTTGATGTCAAACCATACCACATAAGAAGTGTTGACAGACTTAGAAAACTCCAGTGAGAAAGTCTCCTGGACTAAATCCATCCATCCATTGTCGCCTGGTCAGAACGTGGGGGCAGCAGTGTCAGCAGAGATCCCCGGACATCTTTATCCCTGGCCACCTCGACTAGCTCTAACTGGGGGATCCCGAGGTGTTCCCAGGCCAGCGTGGAGATATAATCTCTCCACCTGGTCCTCGGTCTGCCCCGGGGTCTCCTCCCATCTGGACGTGCCTGGAACGCCACCTTAGGGAGGCGACCAGGTGGCATCCTTACAAGATGCCCGAACCACCTCAACTGGCTCCTTTCGACGTGAAGGAGCAGCGGCTGTACTCCGAGTCCCTCACGGATAACTGAACTTCTCACCCTGTCCCTAAGAGAGAAGCCAGCTACCCTCCTGAGGAAACACATTCCGGCCACCTGTAACCACAATCTTGTTTTTTCGGTCATGACCCATCGCTCGTGACCAAAGATGAGGGTAGGAACGAAGACGGACCGGTGGATCGAGAGCTTTGCCTTCTGGCTCAACTCTCTTTTCGTCACAGCGGTCTGGGCTAAATTCTGAGATATATTTTCTGCCATTTCTCTAATACCCACTACGTTCATACGTGCCTGTATTATTCCTAGTAGTTCGCTTTGGTTCAGATCACAATATTGATTTATTGCAACATTATGTACATATAGTGTCCAGTGACAAACCCATGAGAGAATTGGGAAAGGTGGCGGCTGTTCATGATGGTTGAAAGATGGTCATCACAAATCCAGACATTCACTTGATAAAAGGAGAAAGTTCTGACAACAGATCGAATGGTAAATCTCAGAAAAAACTTTCTGTACTTTGTTTTTGTATCATACTGGGCACAAAAACAAACCCTTTCAAAATGTACTTCATCAGTGTTTCACTTGATTTAGTTTTTTCTGATGTTTTATTCAAAGACCACCGTTTCCTGTCTCTTTATTCACATTATATTCATCGGTTTAAATTCTACTATCAATTACTTGTGGATATGTAATGGTGTTGTATTTTTTGTATTTGTTGGGTATTTATTGTTTCATGATACTTTTATCTGTTATGCCAATCACCTTGTTGTTATGGCCTGTTGTGATTGTGCTAGTTGAGATATGCATGTGTGGGGCTCATACTATTGATTTAGCGCCCCCTTTTGGTTACATACAAAGCCCGATGTGTCAAGTGGTACGCCGCTCACAGTTGATATATATTTGGGAGTGATGTGTGTGTTTGTCAGATCCTGATGAAGACCTAGGAGTCGATGCGCGTCAGTCTGTTTGTTGCCTTATGCTCAAAGAATAATTTATTATTTTCGCCTTCGAGACGGAGTGCCTTCGTTTTTTTTTTTTTTTACTTGGTCGTTTGCTTTCTCCACACCCAAAGGAGTTTTGTTCAGCAAAACTTCCTGGATTTAGATTTGTTGTACTCCAAAGACTATACTTAGAGGTCTCACTGTCATAGTTTGTGTGTCTTTTGGTTGATTTCATAGCTGTTCCTGTGCTCTGCCTGGATCCCCTGGACAAAGGGAAGTGTTCGGCCTCTATACCCCGGTACTACTACAACAAAGCCACCAAGGTGTGTGAGGAGTTCACGTACTCGGGCTGCGGCGGGAGCAGCAACAACTTTGTCTCAAGGCAGAGCTGCATGGACGTTTGTGCCAAAGGTAGTGTGTGTGTGTGTGTGTGTGTGTGTGTGTGTGTGTGTGGTGGTTGAGTAAATGTCACAGTATTTCACAATGTCTGGATCCATAGACATCTTCAAACAAACACTGTTTGTTTGAAGATGGAGATAATTCAGAGAGGGCAAGGGAAAGTGGGACTAACCCAAATAATGCTCAACTGGTTTTCATTATGGGGTTCGAAAAATGCAGGGCATCTCAAGAAACCATCGGCATGCCCTCGGGGTGGATAGATGGCAGCCGATCTTGATGTTGGAAGCGAGGGGAAAGCAGGGAAATGTTCACGTGATTGTGAACACAGGTCTACGAGATTCGGACTCTGAGCTTGTCGTGCTGATGAGTTGTCGTTCACTCTCTTGTCGCAGGAAGGAAAATGCGGCCAGGAAAAGGACATCGCATGAGGAATCGAAATATCACCTTCATGCGGGTTTAGACGTTTGACACGCGGCCTCAGGAAGTGTCACTTGGACAAAGCACGCCATGCAAACTAACCAGCGTTAAACGTGGACTTTCAAACCTAACTTCTTGCACAATTTCTTTTTTTTAATTGAACAGTTGTCAACTACAGTATAGTGTGGTGCGCAGTCGAGAATTGTGGCCATAACTATTCGGATAAATGTGAATCAATAATTCCAACAGCGTTGTATTTAGTTTGTTTTTGATTGTTGTAATGGAAAATACATTTTCTTCCCTCATTACCAGCTGTTCATTGTATTTGTCGAAAAAGCTTTATGAGCTAATGTGATTGACTCGATGCTGTTGATGACGGTTGTTACCACTGCACTTATGCTACAGACTGTGTATTTTGATGTACTCTATGTATGTATGTATGTATTGTTGATGAATGTAATACGTTATGACGGTGATCTTTTTTTACTTTTTTTTAAAAATAAAAACATATGTTAAAACATTTGGTCTATTGTTCTGTTTCTTGTACTTTGTTCAGGAACTTATTGGGTAATATTTGGATAACTAGCTAACTTGTATATGTGACAATAATTTAATCTTCCTACTTCTCTCACTTTATTCGGTATCCTTCAAGGTTGTCCTCTTTTATTTCACCTGAGCTCAAAGGTCACTTTCCCTTTATCTCTAGGCCTCTTCCATCCTCTACTAATGCTACCATAATCGCCTCCTTATCTGATCATACTTGTTCCAATATAGCCTTGAATCAGGAAGGAAGCAATCACGGGAGAGCAAAAGCTACCGTGGCCAGATTCAAAACCACGCTGGATGTTTAGAGGAGACGAAGCTGCACGGTATATTTACGAAATGTGAATCGCGAGCTGCCAGGCATGTCGGTGCGATACCACAGGCCGTTCATTTCTTTTGCAATTATAATGTAATAATAGTGAAGTTCACATACACAGATGAATGCACCCATGCACGGTAATGTTGTGCCGCATACACACAGCTACCCACAGATACACACAGATACACACATTTTCACCTGGGCTCCTTTTAGTCGGAAAAATGAAAAGGACAGAAATGGAGAGTCATGTATTATGTTTCTTGCTATGAGTTTTACAAGCTAATATATATTCTGGCAGGTCTATCATAGGACCAGTTTAGTTTGCTCAGATAAAATACTTTTTGCACTGTAGGAGACATCAAACTACTCCAGCACCCCACTGAGGGAGTGCTATTGACTTATACTGTTTTTTTTTTAATAGGATAGCCTGTCTCTCCTAAACCTGTGCTCTGTTCCATCTCTTATAAAAGAATATAGAGTTGATTTTTGAGACAGGATATGTATGGCAGATGTCGCAGGAAACGGCTCACCCATTCGGCTTGGCAATAAATAGCACTAAGAGGTGACACGTCTGGCTAGGCCATCCGCTTTTAAGAACCAAAGCTAAATCCATTAGATAGCGATGTGAGAGGGGATGTTATAATAGTTTGTGCCCAGCTCCTGAAAAGCAACTTAACCGTGAGACCGTCTTCCTCTACTGCTACAGTGATGGTCACACTGCGAAGGATTGGGAAATGAGGTTAAGCTTCTATTTCTTGAGGTAAACCTTTTTTCCTGTACCTCTACTTTTTATTCAATATAAAAGACAAATAATTGCCTATTTAAGAGGTAGAGAAATAGATGGACAACTATACCGAAGAAGAGACGAGTATAAAATAAAATAAAACACCATCCAATATAGGTTAATTGTCTGAAAGGGAGGATACATGATCCAGAGAAAGAAGAAAGAGAGGAGCTGCGGTTAGTGCTTATACTCACTGCTCTGCTGGCTGATGGATGGAGCCGCATGAATGTTTTGAGGACAGAGAGCATGAATCCAATCTCCGAAAACAGTTGAGTGGGGAGAAAAAAAATCACGTTTGATTTATAACCTGTTAAAGGCTTTTGCCTATCAACACAGATTACAGACTGCTGCCAAGTGCGTCCATCTTGCCACTTTGTTATGGAGTATTTTAATCTCCAGATGACAAATGTTTGTGTTGGTAGAAATGGACTCGGTGGTTCATTTTGTAATCACGCCAAAGCTTTGACTTGGAAGATTTATGAGTGCCAATATTAAACTGATTACAAAAGGATTTGCCGAGTACACGAGAGGAGCAGATCTTGCAGTGGCTACTGCATTAGCAGCACTACATTAGGCCGGGTAATTTAACCCTCATTCGCTAATGAGGGTAATTAATGTGCTTCCTGAAAATCGTGATTAATTCCACATATGATGCTCCATTTGTCAGTTTATCTCACGCTATACTACTGTGATGAATTTGAGATTTAGAAAATTGTCTTTTAATGTTATTATTTTGTGGTGTAAATATGTAATATGACTGTATAATTAAGTAATAATATTCTCACTAATGTATGCTAGATAATTGCGCTAGGTGGAGTATATACCTTTATATCAATGGGCCCCCCAACCGCTCCTGATGCGTAGGTGGCACCTTGCATGGCAGCTCCTCCATCAGTGTATGAATGTGTGTGTGTGTGTGAATGGGTAAAATGTCAGACATGTAGTGTAAAGCGCTTTGAGTGATTAGAAAAGCGCTATATAAATGCAGTCAATTTACCGTTTACAATGCACATGTCATGCAGTTCAGTTCATTCAGTTGATAAATAAAGTGTAACCGGTCATTTTAGAGCTGCTCTGAGGAAGCCTCCTCATAGCTGTAGGTGCAGGTGTGTATCTTAGATGCCCCCTTTATACAGCTAATAACAACCAGAAGCACATACGAAAAGAGGCCTGTGTTGCTCCTGCTTTGTGGTACAAATTTATAGAACTATATAAAATGTTTAATCGCTCTCTGATGTAAGGTTTGACTATGTTAATGCTGTTTCTAGTCTGATAATAAGCCGTGTTTTTACATATGTTTGAATGAATTAGTTAACTGCAAAGACGCGAGGCTCTCAGTAGCCTCCTGAAAATATTTTTCTAAGGCAACTTTATGTTTCCCAACCGTAGTGGAGAAATGCGCACAGCAGATTGGGTGCTGATTCAGGAGTAATGCTACCATGTTGGATCTTGTTTTTCTTTTATGAGCACTTCTTTAACACTGATCTCACAGCTATGGTATGTGAGAGTAAACAGCCACCAGGTGGAGATCCAACTACATTTTTGTACCAGTTTCCACTTTAGATTTAAGGCTAAACCAAATCGGCATCACTCTTCATTTTTCTCATTCACAAAATGCTCGATCCTTACATGACCTGAAATAAGTAGATTATCAGGCAGTAATTAGGGGTTTAAATTAAGCAATCCCTCCTGGGGAAAACGCACCCTAAACTGAGGGCTGGCAAATCCAGAATTTTCACAGTGAGATGCATCTTTACTCGGCTGCCGGTTTTTTGGTCTGTTTAACACTGTAGCCCACACATGTCAGGAGTGCCCCAGCTCCCCAGGCAGCCTCCCTGCCCCGACATGGCATCAGAGTTTCCCCCAGCATCCCCACCCTGTGTTGGGCAGAGTGGAAAGTCTCAGCCATCCTCTCTGTTCATGCATGCGCACGTGCCAGAGAGAGTTACTAGTCATTCCACATCCTCGCCCACACACCCTGCTGCACCTGAAGTCCTGATATCATTTCAATCTGCCTTGGCTCCGGTGGCGCTAGAGAAATTGATATATTGGGGGAAAATATGAATTTGTTGAATAATACAGGTGCAATTTCTAATCTAATTGATAAAATCTTACCCACTGTCCACAGATGGTGGTGTT
Source organism: Cetomimus sp. NI1144 (assembly GCA_900660305.1). Classification (NCBI taxonomy): domain Eukaryota; kingdom Metazoa; phylum Chordata; class Actinopteri; order Beryciformes; family Cetomimidae; genus Cetomimus; species Cetomimus sp. NI1144. Next base: position 3,313 of record CABFOT010055639.1, on the reverse strand, counting down.
TATTGTGTCGATGTTAATGCACATTTGCTGTTTGAAAACAGAAGCACCCTTTACAGCAGATAGCTCATAGATGTAGATACATCCACAGCCTTCAGCCAAATTATTTTTCATCAAGGTTGGGAAGATTAAAAATTACTTGTGCAGAACGAATGAATACAGATACATACTTTTGCCTAAACTAGATTATTACTTTTTTTTTCCTGGCAAATTTGAAAAGTTGAAAAAGAAAAGAAAAAGAAGAATATATTTCAATCAAAGTTCGGATTGCTTTCTTGCCTGTGCACTTCTAGTACCAGCTTCCCCGAGGTTAAATTATTTATATCGAGCTCCTATTCAGCAGTTCTTTGCAGACTCACTAGGTAAACAGATTGGCACAATTGAATTAGCTGCTTAATGCAGTGTATTGTGCATATATTACATTTGAGAAGGCTGACCAACCACATTCTCCCTCCAAGAGAGTTGGAGTGGATAATTAATTACAAACCCCCTGAATAAGCAGGCTGTATGCAAATGAAGCGAGGAACAATCCTTCTTTTGTGATACCTGCTGCAAATTAAATTGGACATATTTGGGCACATGAGATGTGGGGATGTAGGGATTGTACCAACAGAGAAAGGGTTGTTTTGTTATCAGCAACTTGGACCAGGACAACACTAGGGAGTTTGAAGTCTGCTCTGGTTAGTCTGGGAGAAACTGGGTGAGATGCATGAAATACATGAGCAAATTGAAGCCCTGAACATCCCATTTGATCAGCCTTATTCTCCTTGCACATTTCACACCACCATGTATTGTTGCAGAAACACACACTTGTATCGCAATGCAAATTAATGAGCACGGCGTATCTCGATGCAGCATGGCATCACTCACAATATCTCATATAAAGTCAGGTCATCATATCTGATGCTCAGATGGGCAGAGTTTACAATGCTTTCTTTTGAAATACATCTTCGATTACTTTTGCAGTTACTACACAATGATGTATTTTGCAAGCGTACAATAAAATACTTAATGTAATAAAACATTTTTAAAGATTACTTTTGAGGGCGATTTCATCTCCATTAGACAGTTGAAGGTTGAATCAGAACCTAAAAATATGTTAAAAATAATTAATAGCAACACATAACTGGACAATAAGGTGACAGTTAACATATTTAACAGATCTTTTTCCCCCTCATTTTTTATTTGACCTGTAACATGGATCTTGTTTCTGAATGGATGCTTAGTAATCGCTATAACACATTTTGTTTCTCTTCTTTTTTGTATCATGCAGAAGACAGCGAAACCAAGGATATCCAAAAGGCTCTGAAAAAGCATTGATTGTTCTTGGCTACAGTCGTAGCTTTAGGTTAGAAACGGCATTAAAATGTGATTCGGCCCGCTGGCCTTTAGGATATTGAAATACATGGAAGCCTTGGATCCCTCTTTTATACGATTACCAAAAGGACTGTTTAAAAAAAAAATCCAAACAGCAGTCTTGAATATTGGAGGATAAAAACATTCCACACTGAAATATGTTTTCGATGTTTGTAGTGTTGTGAAGAAGAAGAAAAAAAAACACTAACATGCAAATACATTCCTTCATGCCAGCACTGTGTATATTCTGGGCTATGACATATTGCCATCCAATTACTTTCAACCCGAGGAAGGACAGCACCGGCGCTGACGTCAAACTCACTTTTTCTCCTGTATCATTACGCTGTCTATAATCACAAACCCAGCCGAGATGCAGCGTCTACTACAAAACAGCCATTCCTCGCACTGTTTTCCAACATCCATCCATTTTCCATTAGCACCACCGCAACCTGGGCCCAACCTGTGGTTTGTGGGGAAAATACTTCAACATCTACAACATCGGCCGCAACATAATTTCTGATTTGACCAACCAGTCGCGGTTTGCTAAAAGGGGAATGCTGATAAGGTCTTGGGAAGACAGCGTCCAGTGGTGTCGTGAGCCAGACATTAATTTGTATCCAGGTGTGACTGACTGTTTTAAGATACTATGCTGGGCAACAGTAATGGATGAGCAGGAAGCCATTTTGAAGTAAATAAAATAGTTTATTTTTTTAAATTAAAAATCACATCAGGGGTTGGCATTGGAAAATGATTATTATTATTAATATTTTAATCTTTCCTTACTCTCCAATTCCGGATTGCACTGCAGTATACATCTCGCTAATGGGAAATGTGTGTTACCGGATAGTCCTAATCAGTTTGATTAAGGTTTAATCTCATGAACTTTGCGTAGACGTGTACAAATGCACGTCACGCGTGGCTGACATGGGCAACGTTGTATTCAAAGTTGGACGATGAAATAGCATCCCGAAGACGATCATGTTTGCCCAACCCTCTCCCTCTCCTTCTACCTGCTAGATTTTGCTGCTGTGTGCTGGTTTGAAGGCAGCGCTGCTTCTCTGCAGATCTCCAGGTCTTACGGATGACAGGCCCATCATGCATTTCACTGTATATAATGTGTTATAAATATGCAGCTTCATGCCCACCAACTCCCCTCGGACTCCCTGTGCGTGTGTGTGTAATTTTTTTTAACGTAAAACAACCACTAAACCCCCACCAGTGGAGTTTGCGTGTTCTCCCCGTGTTTGTGTCGGGGGACGGCATAGCTCAGGAGGTAGAGGGGGTCGTCTCGTAATCAGGAGGCTCCGCGTTCGATCCCCAGCTCTTCCAGAGAAGCTGTCGAAGTGACCTTGAGCAAGTCACTGACTCCCCAAACCCCCAACCGCTCCCGATGTCTAGGTAGTCTAGGCGCCCTTGCATGGCAGCTCGATCTCCTCCATCAGTGTATGAATGTGTGTGTGAATGGGGGAACGTTAGACACGTAGTGTGAAGCGCTTTGAGCGGTCAGAGTGACTAGAAAAGCGCCATAGCGACAAAGTCCATTGACCATTTCCTCCCACAGTCCAAATACATGCTTTTGTGTGTAGTATATGATGCAGTTAGTATATGATGATGTAGTATATGTAGGTATATACTGGATGTATTTCACTTTGGATATAAGTGTCTTCTAAATGCGTAATGTAATTCAATGCAGTGCAGTGTAACGAAGAACATCTCTTCAATTTTGATAAGGTCGGTATAAATGCACTACAGTGTACCACAGCCACACTAAGTCCCTATAGGTATACACTTCTGTTATCTCAGAACTATTTCCGAGATCAAGCCCTTCCTCTCCACTCACGCCCCGGAGAAAGTTATTCATGCTTTTATTTTTTGCCACCTGCCCCGTAATATACTAGGCCATTCCTCATCTCAGTGCCATCTTCAGCTGGTTCAAAATGCTGCTGGCAAGGTGTCTCAC
>CABFOT010055635.1:0-10216 GCA_900660305.1 Cetomimus sp. NI1144 | reverse complement strand
TGTGTGGCCCTCTGCACACACGCTCCAGCCTCTGTGCCCAGGCAGACGGCCAGATGTGGCCGCGTGCTGCCCACTGCCCTCTGGTTGTTGCTGCCGACCGCTGTCCCATCCTGCATCGGGATGCTGTTCTGCCTGGCTGTGGGCTGTGCTGCCTGCTCCCCTCTGGTCGTTGCTGCTGGACGTGTCCCATGCGTTCTTTCTGCCTGGCTGTGAACTGTGAGCGCAATCCCTGTTCCTCTGGATTTCGCTGCCGGCCCTGTCCCCTTCTCCCTGCTGCCATAGACCTGTCTGTCTCTTACATCACTGACATTGCCCATGTTGTTTTATTTTTATTTTGGCACCTGCGTCAAGCTCATCCGTCCCGGTGGTGGATCTCTCTTTGCCTATCTCCACCCAAGGTTTCTTCCATTTTTTTTATATACCTAAATAAGGTTTTCTAGGGAGTTGTTCCTTGTGTGCATTGAGGGTCAAGGTTGGGGGGTGCCATGTAGGGTAAACTTTTGTAGATTATGTAGGCTGTAAATGTCCTGCAAAAATCTAATGTCTATTGTTTGTCTTGTACTTTGTCCTGTTTGTCTTACTTCTTAATTCTATTATTCCACTGATTATCGTTTAGTTAAAATCTAGTTTGACTCATTTTCTGTACAGACCTTTGAGACATGCTTGTGATAAAGGGCTATATAAATAAATGAACTTGAACTTCCTGTTCACATGTCTCATCTCTTATTGTGAAATCCCTCACTCTTTTCCGGTTTGTTTGTTCCCTTATATATATAGTCTTTGTAACTTTGCCCTTGTGTTTCTCGTTGTGTTGATTGTGTGGGTATATATACTGGGGTCTTTTGTTTGTTCGTTCTGGAAGTATAACATGTATTCAGTGTCCTCGTACTTCACGTCGTGCCTCCCTATCATTGTAAGTGTCCCTGTCCTTGTGTGTAGTTTATTGTTTTCACTTTGTGTATTCCAGTCGTGGATGTTTTTGCTGTATGTTTTTGGTCCTTTAGGTATTTTTGTGGAGATTGTATTGTCGGTTGGTAAAAACCTCTTGAGTTGAATAAAGCACTCAGTTTATTGTTTAAATCCACAAAAGCTGTGTTACACTATATAGCGCTGTTTACCTGTGAGTGCGGTGAATGAGCTGAGAAAAAATAAAAAATACAAATTAGACCGATTCCGCAAGACCGCATTTGTGCCCGAATCGGGGCCGATTCCGATACTGGTATCAGAATCGGCCCAACCCTAAGCAGCGGGCCGCATATCGTGAGGTTATGGCTGAACTTTACAGGCTGTGCAAACATGGATACGGTAATATTGACTATCCTTTTGGTGATGACTTCGGCGCAGGACGTGGACCCCCAAGATCGGGTGACGACCTCGGCGCAGGACGTGGACCCCTAGGAACGGGTGATGACCTCGGTGCAAGACGTGGACTCCAGGAATGGGTGACGATCGCGGCGCAGGACACAGACCCACAGGAACGGGTGACGACCTCCTTGCAGGGTGTGGTCTGGCGGGAGTGGGTGACGACATTGCCAGGAAAGGGAGTTGCCTTCTAGATGTCAGGCGTGGCCTCTTTGGAGAAGGGAGTAGCCTTCTGGATGTCAGGCGTGGCCTCTCTGGAGAAGGGAGTAGCCTTCTGGGAGCTGGGTGTGGTCTCACCAGAGCAGGAACCAGTGGGAAGCTATAGGGTCCAATGTTAATCTGGGACAGGCTCAACCATAGTTGCAGGTTCTACTATAGGCTCAACTTCAACCAAACTCAGTCCAATCACTGCTACAGTCTCTACAATTGGTTGTACTAGTAGACTTTTAGCTGAGACTGGGCCGGGTTCTGGTACTGGGCAGGGTTCTGGTACTAGATCTAGGACTGACATTGGGCCTGGTTCTGATACTGAACCTGAAACTGGGATCTGACATGGTTCTGGTATTGGACCTGGTTCTGGAGCTGAGAGTGTACCTGGTTCTGGAGCTGGAACTGGTCCTGGTTCTGGAGCTGTGCTCGACAGTGTAGAACCTGATGACTTTTGCATCTGGGTCTCCATTCTCTGGAGAGCTCGAACCAAATGTCATCCTATGAGCCCTGACTGGACCCAGAACAGAGCCTGCAGGAATTACTGCAGTTGTTGACTCTGCAGCCTCCTCATATAGGTCGCAGAGGTCCAACTCCACCTTCTGAATCATCCTGACTAGAGTAGTTCTTACCTTTGCCTGTGGGATCTAACTCTCAAATTAATTAAACACAGCTGGGACAGGCAGTGAGGGAGGAGGGGAAAACTGAACCCAGACTGAGCTTCTCAGATTAAAAAATAAAAATAAAAATATTTTTTAAAAGTTTTTTTTAATTAACTGTATAAATCTAATTTCAGTCTGTGTTACTTAGCTGTAAATATATTATATATTACTGACTTATTGCTGTGGTTTACAGTGCATTTTCTCTCTTCTGAAACTGCTATTTCCTTGTCAGAATCTTTGCACCATTCAACTCAATGAAGGTATTATAACTCGATTGGCAATTTAATCAGCCAATCAAATTAGAATTTGTAGCCAGTGGGCGGTATCATTCAATGTCCCCAAGGTGAACAAAAATGCGCCGCTTGTTTCGGGAGAGCGGCATTGCCACCAAGAGTGCTGAAACCAATTTGGGCCCACGCCCTAGTCGGGCGGTTGATCGCAGAGATCACACGGTGCATGGTTTCTGTGATACTGCTTCTGTCCAGCAACTACACAGCGATCATGTTGTTCTATGTGCTCAACACCCCCAATGCTCCTTTGGTCCTGGGGAGGCCCTGGCTCAAGCAGCATAACCCACAGATGGACTGGACCACCGGGGAGATCTCTGAATGGAGTACCACCTGTCATGCGGTCTGCCTGTGCTCCGCCCTGACACCGCAGGATGGCACCATTGGATCAGTGGCTCCCAAGAACATGGAGCTCTCCAAGGTACAGGTGGAGAACCATGATGTTGCCACCGTTCAGCACGGGAAGAGCCGTCTCCCTACCTTCCCATCGTCCGTATGACTGTGCAATCCTCCTGTTTCCCTGCGCACCTCTTCCATCCAGCCACCTCTACAATCTGTCCCAGCCAGAACTGAGGGTGATGGAGAGCTACATCCGGGAGTGCTTGGCAATTGGTTTGATCCGCTCCTCCTCATCCGCGGTGGCAGTGGGGTTCTTCTTTGTGAAGAAGAAGGATCGGACTCTACGGCCCTGCATCAACATCCGGGGGCTAAACAACATCACTGTGCACAACAAGTACCCCTGCCGCTCATTGATGGTGTCTTCGGACCCATTAACCAGGCCACCATCTTCACTAAGCTCGACCTGCTCAACGCCTATCACCTGGTGCGTATTCGGGCAGGAGACCAGTGGAAGACGGCCTTCAACATACCCCTGGGTCACTTTGCATACCAGGTGATGCCATTTGGTCTGACAAATGCACCGGCCGTGTTCCAGGCCATGATTAGTGATGTGTTGCTGGACATGTTGGATAATTTCATGTCCGTCTACTTGGATGACATCCTCATCTTTTCATCCAACCTCCAACCTCGTTCTGCAAAGTCTATTGGAAAACAAGCTGTTCGTGAAGGCAGAGAAGTGCAAGTGCTGTCCTCAGTGGGATTCCTCGGCTACATCCAGGGGGTGAGACTACGGCCCAGCCCAGCGAAGCTCCAGGCCATCGCAGAGTGGCCGAGGCCACAGAATGTAAAACAGCTGCAGGGGTTCCTGGGGTTTACAAATTTCTACAGGCGCTTCATCCGGGATTACAGCCACATTGCCTGACCCTTCACACAGTTCACCTCCACCTCTCTGCCATTCCTCTGGGCCTGGCAGCCACGTAGGCTTTCCAGGAGTACAAAATACGGTTTGTCGCTGCCCCCATTCTCATCCGTCCTGATCCTCGCCTGCAGTTTGTGGACTCCTCAGAGCCATCCCCTCCCAGCGCAAGGAGGAGGACCAGAAGCTACACCCCTGTGAGTTCTTCTCATGCTGGTTGAACACGGCAGAATGTAACTACGGCGTGTGAAATAGGGAGCTGCTGGCCATCAATCTGGCACTTGAGGAGCGGAGACACCTCTTGGAGGGCATGGAACAGCTGTTTATCGTATGGAAAGATCACCAGAACCTCGCTTACATACAGTCGGCCAAGAGACTCACTCCATGCCAGTCTTGCTGGGCATTATTCTTTGAAGGATGTAATTTCTTCATCACATACTGACCAGGATCCCGCAACACCAAGCCAGAGGCCCTATCTCGCCAATACTCCAGGGAGGAGGAGAAGAGCTCCCGCTAAGAGAATGGTATGGGAGGTGAACCGCCTGTATGTGCCAGAGGAGTTGCAGTGGGATCACTTTATACCACTCACCTGTCATCCTGAGGTGAGACGGACGTGTTTCTGAAACAGCACTTCTGGTGGGAGCATATGGAGAGGGACACCAAAACCTTCGTGCTATCCTGGGAAGAGTGTGCGCGAAACAAGGTGTCTCACCAACCTCCATTTGCTGCAGCCGCTGTCCATTCCATACCGGCCCTGGTCGCACATTGCGATAGACTTCATGATGGGCTTCCCATCAGATCAGAACACAACCATATTGACCATTGCGGATCACTTTTCAAAGTCGGGCCACTTTGTGGCATTACCCTCGGCAGAGGAGACCACAGACATCATGGTCAAGCAGGTCTTCAGGCTCCATGGGATCCCCACTGACATTGTATCTTACAGAGGCCCCCAGTTTATATCACAGGTCTGGAGGGTGTTCTGCAGGGCTATCAGAGCCTCTGCAAGCCTGTCCTTGGGGTATCATCCCGTCCAACAGGCAGACGGAGTGGGCAAACAAGGCCCTCGAAGTGGCTCTGTGGTGTGTAGCATCGCGTAACCCTACGTCATGGAGCAAGCTACTGTCTCGGGACGAGTATGCCCACAATTCACTCATCTCATCAGCCACATTTATGTCCCCATTCCAGTGTTGCCTTGGCTATCAACCTCTCCTGTTTCTCTCCCAAGATGCCGAGGTAGCAGTGCCATCTGTGCAGAGCCACCTACTATGCTGTTGGCGGATATAGAGAAAGGGCCACTCAAAATAAACAGATGGCGGATCGTCACCGTGCCATGGCTCCCGAATACCGGGTGGACCAAAAGGATTGGGTGTTCGCTAAGGAAGAGACACACCAAAGAAACTGTCCCAGAGGTATATCGGTCCGTACCCCATGGTGAGGATCATAAGTCCCACAGCGGTCAGGGTGAAGCTACCGTCGAGTAGGCGGATTCACCCTACCTTTCATGTGTCTCTTCTTTAACCTGTGTCTTAGTCCCCTATCTCCCCCCGAGATGCCGCACCCTCCACCACGTATTCTGGATGATCATTCTCACCGTGAAAGCTGCTGGATGTTCATCGCCATGGTCAGGGTTTCTCGACCCATCTCTCATCTGGGACTTCTACTGTAGTCACCCAGACACGCGTGGAGGAACACCAGGGGTGTTGGTTAAAAGGGGGGGTTCTTGGGGGTCCTCGTCCTGGTACATGCACTATGAGTTGGAGTTTATGTTTTATGTTTGTTTGTATTTGTACGTCTGTGCTTTTTCACCCTGGCTCAGGCATGGCGAAGTTTTGGCTCAGAAGCGTGCCCTTCCCACGCCCGTCTCGGGGAGCGACACAACTGCAGTGTGTCTATTCATCGTAACACGCAGCAGTATAAGAGACCAGCTCCTCCAGCCACCCTTCGCAGTATCGTCAACGTACCAATGTGATAACATTGGCAATACCGCCTGTTAACGCCCAGCTCTAATACATGCCTTGCTTATTTCTCTGTGGGATTATTATGTGCACTAACTTCTCTTCAAGATCTCACACCTGGGATTCACACGGAGCGTGTATGTATCCCCACAGATACAGCTCTCCACACACTCGCCGAGCCAGGTCGAGCTCTGGAGTCATGATCATCTTCCCCCGTTGTCTCTCTCCTCAGACCATCCTCTGCTCCTCTGGACCCTCCTTCCCACAATAAAAATACATGGGTGCAGGTGCACCAGGGAAAACGTATTAAACCGTCTGCTATGCCTCTCTCCAGCGATTAGATCCACCTGAAAGATATTTACCTTTAATTATTACTCTCCAACACTGTTGTTTTTTATTTAGTTTTTATTGTTTTGTTTTCCATTACAGTGAAAGAAGACCAGAGCAACTGTAGCCTATTCACTTGTTAAACCCCCTCCTCTAATTAGAATGGTTTAATATCACAAAACAATGTGTAAGAAGCAGCTGCCACAGTCCAAAACACAGCCTCTATAGCTGTTTTCTACACCAACACATGATAATATCACAGAAGGCATCCAGTGTTGACTCATGGATTTATTAGACAAACTCTCCAAAAAGACACTGTAGTTCATGGCTGGATTACCAGACAATAGCTCAGTATTGATATATATATACATGTTTTGGGGTGTAAATTAACATTACAGTAAAACATCATGCATGCATGTATTTAGGTAGTCTATGTGAGCTCACTATTTCAGACATGTGATATAGTCATATATCAGTCATATAGATTCATCATTCTTCCTCTGCAACTAACGTTACCGGAGAACACGACTCTCAGCTGCCAGGTTGCCTAAACTGTAAATGAACCTGTTCGAGTATTTGATTCACTGTGTCTTTTGAGTCATCGAACATATCCTAGTTAATGGTTCATTTCGTTCACTGAGTCATTTCGTTCAGTGTCTTTTCGTTCTCTGACTAATTTCGTTCACTGTGTTTTTTCATTCACTGTGTCTTCTAACCATTTGGTTCAACGAGCGAGTAGCTGACTGGCTGTCACTCATGACATCCACCCTCGAGACAATGATTTCCGCTCATTCATTGGCTGTCCCACTTGAGATTCAGCACCATAAGTGAATCTAGCAGCCAGGCAGCTGAAGAATAGAGGATGGTTTCCACCTCTATGTAATGCACTCAAATGTTCAACACAATGAATGTGAATAAAATAGGTACAATTGAATCGCTCGTTCATTATTGCACATCATTAAAGCACATCTAATCATTAATAATAATAATAATAATAATAATAATAATGAATTATATAAATACTTTAATTGCCTAAATTAGTCTAAATCCCCTAAATATTGTTTGTTTTTACACTTATATGTCACATGTTCTACCTTGTTGTGTCAATCACAGGAAATTGCGCATGATCACAATGAATTCTGGGAAAGATGTGCTCCTGAAGTTGAAATTTTACCCCACAAAATTGTACAAAGATGGTGGTAATGTAGTGAAGGGTGAGGTTTCCCCATATGTTTATTATGTAGTAGCTGTAGCCAATATGTCAAATATTAGATTTGTGTACTGTTTACCACAATTTACCCGTATAAAAATTACTTCCTGCTTATTCGTATTGCTGTCCAAAAATACTTTGCTGTACAAAAACATTGCTAACAAAGAGCACTGTATATTCTCTGATAAAATTGGAAACACACACACACACATACACACACACACACACATACTGTTATTTCTATTTGAATGTACTATACCTTTGACACAAAATATTGAAGAGAAATTAGCTTTTCAATCTGAATCAACCAATCATTAAAAAACAAAAATGTATAGCCAAGATTTGATCCAGGCTTTCCGTGAAAAGACAACAGTGGTGGTTTTACAAACTTAGTCAAAGTGCATTACTGTCCACAATTTAACATGCATAAGGAAATAAAAGCAGTGGACAACAGAGACACCTGTTGCTGAACCAGTGCAAACAGAACTACAAAGCTATCAAATGGTCGAGTTGATCACATTACCACCATTTAAAAAATGTAGAGGAAAATACAAAGATTTAGGATATATTTACTTAAAGCTTCATTGTAATTAGTATGACTGAGACCCATTTCCCACTGGCACGCAGAGGTATGAGTCTGTACTAGTACATCTGCCCTTTCATATACGAAGGTAGGATTGGGTGGTGTTGGTGGGGTAAATCCATCTAGTTTTAGCAGTCATTAGGAATGGCGCTGCACTACTGTGCTGAATATATTCACTGGGTTAAGAGCTGCGTGATGATCTCATAATTGAGGCCCCTATTTTGTGTTGGTTGAACTTCGCCATGTTTGATAATTCTTCAGACTCATATAGACACATAAAAACATTATTCAAATTCAGACCTGTGCTGTGCAGGTGCAGAACTATATTAAGTTAAACATTCAAATGGTGTGTATGTGTGTGTGTGTGTGTGTGTGTGTGTGTGTGCACGCGCGCATGTGGTGTTTAATTCAAAATAGCTGCTTTCAACTTTAAATGTAATTGGGGCAAATTGTTTTATACATTTAGCTGATGCAGAGCAACATGCAATGATTGACCTACCATGCATGAATTCATGGATAAATCATTATAATGCATGACCATGGTCTAACTCAACTTAAAGAATGGCTTACCAGTACCAAACAAATCTTTTGGTACGGGTTACATAACCTGAAAACCAAATGAAAGGTGACATCTTCAGTGTATCATATTAAATTGTTATTTGGGATAACCAAATACATAGCATATTTACAAGGAGATTTATGTGTCATTGTAATGCCATACCTCTATTTTGTGCTTTTTACAGATTCTGCTCTCTGCTTCTGACTACTGCTGATGGATAACTTAAGATTTGTATCAACAATTTATGACAATAGTAACATTTCACGTGTGGTGGATAATTAATGTTTTTGGTAAAGCGTCGTTTGGAAATCATACCATTATTAATTGAATGGAACAGGCATTTGTAATAACCAAAATGCTGATCAATTATTATTAACCATGCTTTTTTTTAGATCCCTATAGATTATGGGCAACTTGCTTTTGCTTGTTATAGAACAGAAAAATAGAACTGATTTTGTTTTTATTCAACATTTCATTATGTTTACTTATTCCACCTTTTATCCAGAGCACATATTGCACATCAAAAAAAGAGCGTAAGTTTACAGTCTGAATCGCAAACATCATGATCTATGCATGCAGCTGCCCATGGCAGGACAAAAAATAATTAATTAAAATACAAGTACAAGTCTGAGGTCTGAATACCAACAAGTGCAGTTTTGGAATCAAATAAACACTCTGTGGGTATATCTGAACACTAAACTCTAATGACAATGGCAATTGAATTCTTCTTATTTAAAAGTCATTGCAGATATAAACTCATAACATTAAAAAAAGTGGCCAAAATCGATCACCAATCTATCATTGCTTAACTTGACTGTGCAGTACTGACTCTATTGGGAGGTACGCTGTTACAGTTGCACAGTCGATGTGACAAGAGAAATGCTGTTTGGCTCACAAACGTCCCTACTCACACTCCGCTTTGAATGCAGGAATGGTGACATGGGGTTTTGGGATAATGAGGTTTGGATTAGAGGATTTTTTCTGACTCCATTTCCACCTCTGCCCCTGGGCATGACACTGGAGGCAAAGGGAGGCCTGCCTTCCTTTCTCCCTTTCAGATGTTGTTGTTATGCTGGACAGTCTTGACTCCTCCGTCGTCGTTTAATGCCCACTTCACTGTTCTCATCGCTCTTCACACTTTCATCCTGCCTCCTCTTCATCTTCTTAACCTGTAGCAGAGATGAAGACTTTGTGAGATAAAACACAAACTACATTCTAAAATAGAATACAAATTCATTAAGTAATAAGTATATGGTAATTCAATAGACAAATGAATATTGTGAATATTAAGGAGAATATGCCTCGTTAGAACATTGGAAAATTATTCATTAGGCATTGATCACCCAAATGTGTTGATCTAAGTGTTAATCTACCTAAATCTACCTACATTGGGGCGTCCTGCTGGCTTAGTGGACTAAAACACTGACACTAAGACGACGCGTACCATTTACAGTCGCAACGTCCTATGATCGAATCCAGCTGAATTCAGACATGTGCGCCGGGATTGAGACAGGGGCTCTGTCCTGCGAGTCCTTCAGATGAGACGTTAAACCGAGGTCCTGACTCTACGGGGTCATTAAAGAACCCATCGGTACTCTTCGTAAAGAGCAGGGGATAACCCCGGTGTCCTGGCTAACCACCTAATCACCCCTTGATATCTGATTGATCAACAACTCTCTCAACTCTCTCAACTCCTCAATAGCCGAAGTGTGGTGAGCGTTCTGGCGCTATAAGCTGCCGTGCATCACCCAGGTGCTACACATCGGCGATGGCTGAGTTGAGTGAAGCGCTTTGAGATAAGCATGA
>CABFOT010055632.1:0-10816 GCA_900660305.1 Cetomimus sp. NI1144 | reverse complement strand
TTTTATATTATATATTTATATATATATATATATAATTTTTATTTTATTTTTTTAAACCAGTACAGCACCATAGGTGAGACAAAGAGGGAAAGCTTTGTCTCTGTTGGTTTGCAGAATTGGGAGTATGCAATGCATCGGTGAGCAATGAAGGAGAGGAACCCTTTACGTGTATTTTAATTGTGGCGACTCGACTAGAATCAGTCTGTGGATCAGCTGAAAATATATGTTGTTTGCCATGACTTGACTGTAAGACTTGACTGTCTTGATGGCTTGTTGTATTTTGTAGCGGCTACGAATCAGAGAACTAATCCTCAAGCAGCAGCAACAGAGGAGTGCCATTCGACAGGAGAGGGGCCCCCAGGAGCCTGCTGGTAACATGGCCCCAGGAACACCACGACCCTGGCCCCAGGAGGGCCCCGGGCAGCAAGGCGAAATGTTCAGCAGGCCTCCTCCACCATATCCTGGACATGGACCCATGAGAGGGCCCATGAGGTTTCCCGGACCTTTCCCAGGGGATCAACGTGGCCCTTTCCCAAACGAGGGGCAGATCCCAAGGGTCCAACATCCTGGAGATCCTAATTTGAGACATCAGGGACCAAGGTTTGTGTTATGGTATTATACGGCACTGCACTGTACTAAGTCGTTCAAATCTGTTCATACATGTTCTCATTCTATTTCAGGTTTTCATTTCCGCCTGGTGGTCCGGGACCTCATGGAGGCCAGGAATTCTTTCCCAGGGGTCCACACCCAATGCAGGATGTCCCCCCTCAAATGAGACGGTCCATATCTGCAGACATGGTAAAGTCTATGGGAGGTAACCCTATGGGACTACCCCAGCACTTCCCTCCACGTGGTATGCCAGTGCAGCAGCACAACATAATGGGCCAGCCTTTCATTGAGCTACGACACAGAGCAGCGGAGAACAGACTCCGCATGCCATTTCCACCTGGTGTCATGCAAGGGAACAACATAGACCCCAGCATGCAGGCTCAGAGGCCTCCTAGCTTTCTGGGACCTCCTGAGTTCAGGTTTCCTTCCAACCAGGGGCCCAGGATGGTGGACCCCATGGGCAACCAGACTGGCCAAGTCCAGCAATCTGCCAGCATGGACAGTCTGAATCAGCAAACCCAGATGCCAGGGAACAACATGCCTAGACAATCTCATTTGATGAGATCCATGAGCCAGCCTGCTTCAAATGAGACAGAGAACATGGCAGTATCAATGATGCTGGCTGCGCCCTCTGCTGGGTCAACTGAGACAGTCTCAATGGCCAGCAATGAAGCCATGGAGGAGAAGTTGGATGCGGAAGAGTCGGCCGTCAAAGATCTTGAAGATGTGGAGGTGAAAGACTTGGTAGATGCTGACTTGGACAACCTGAATTTGGATCCAGAAGATGGCAAAGACCTAGACCTAGAGACAAATGATCTACACCTTGATGACTTCCTGAGATCTGGGAAGTTTGACATCATTGCTTACACAGACCCTGACCTAGATGACATCAAGAAAGATATGTTCAATGAGGAATTGGACCTCAATTACCCTATGGATGATAATACTGACACCACAGACATCCAGAGGGATCTGTCTGAGAAAAGAAACTCAAACTCTAGTAGAACCGAGGCCTCGTCCAGTTCAACATCTGTACTGGCAAAGTCAGAGGCCTCAGGTGAGCAGTCTAATGCTGAAGTCAAACAGGAAGTCATCGGGAGTCAGGGCTCTGCTTCATTGGCACTTGGGCAGGAGATCAAAACAGAGGTCAAAGACTGGCCGAAGTCCACTGAGGTAATAGACCAGCAAACCGATGGAAACACCCTAACCCCAGACCAGCAGGGAGTCCTCTCTAATTTACTCATTAAGCAGCAGCCTGAGGAACAGCCATTAAACCCAATGGTTGAATCTGTCAATCAAGGCAGCAACCTCATGCCCCAGCTAAACGAAGTCACTGACATTCAACATAACTCCGGACTTACAATGAGTCAAACTGTACCCGACGCCGCCACCACAGGGGAAGCTTCCATGTCTGGTTTTGGAGCGGATCACCAGGTGGGGCTGACTCCTGGAGTGGACCAGAGCAGTCTGACCCAGGCCCAGCAGGCCATGCTGAATCAGGTAATGGGTCAGCAGGGCCAGCAGCAACGTCCCCTGCTACTGGAGGAACAGCCACTCCTCTTGCAGGACCTCCTAGACCAGGAGAGGCAGGAGCAACAGCAGCAGAGGCAGATGCAGGCAATGATACGACAGCGCTCCAGTGACTCCTTCTTCCCCAACATTGGTAAATAATTAAGGCTGCAGTTTGATGCTAGCAAAGAAGACTGTGACTATTTCTGATAGTTCCTGAGAAAGATAATTTCTGACAGTACAATATTTGTCATTTGCAGATTTTGACACCATCACTGACCCTATTATGAAGGCTAAGATGGTTGCCCTGAAAGGCATCAACAAAGTCATGGTTCAGAACAACATGGGAATGACTCCGATGGTTATGAACAGGTAAAATACCCACTTTGCACTCTGTTTGCGTAAAATTGGCCATGCTTAGTTATTGGTATTTAAAGCTGGGGTTGGTGACTTTGGATAAATTTGCAAGAATTTGAAAGTACACAACAAAACAATCCACCCCTCCCTCTCTGCTTCCTCCCTCCAAACGAGGCTCATGTACATGTCTGTCAATTGAGAGGGGCATTTGGGCAAGCGTAATAAATTCTGTTAGGATCTGTGTCTTGGTGTCCTGGTATTCTGCGGTCTTGGGATGTTATTGTAATGTTTTGGATTCGGCCTGTCCTCAGTTATGTTTTCAATTTTTGTTTGTCTTATTGTGAAAGTCATCTGTCCTCCTGTTGTGTGGTTTCCCTGTAGCCCGGCTGTTCTCTATTACGTCATTAGTGTTTCCCTATTTGAGCGTGCCCTAGATGTCTCATTTTTGTCAGTCCGTTTCTCCGCCTACGTCTCGTCTTCCCGTCCTCCTGCGTTGATCGTGTTTTGCCAGGAGATTTGTGTCTGTGTCCTCCGTGTTGGGTCACCCTGTCTGCCTACATCGCCTCTCTGTTCACCTTCCTCCTGCTGTACGTGTGAGAGAATAAACCTCCTGCCTTTCAACGTAACCTCTGCCTCCGTTTGCCACAAAACTCCACATCTTTTATGCAAAATACAACTCTCCTAGCTCAATCTAATTGTTGCTAAAACATTTGACAAGAAGAAAAAAAACATTTTGGTCAGCATACAATCAGCCATTGCGGTTACAAACACACCTTGGTCATGCGAGGTTCACTCTACAATGGAGAGAGTGTGCCGGGGGACAATCTTGATCAATTCTGAACATTTTAGACAAAACATAGCTCTGCCAGTTCAATCTAGCTACTACTACATTTGCCAGCCAAAAAATAGATAAAAAATTGTCATACATAGATTATCGGTGCACGGTGGCGCAATGGTTAGTTCTGTCCCTTCACAGTAATAAGGTCATGGGATAAAATCTGCCATGGTCCTTTCTGTGAGGAGTTAGCATGTTCTCCCTGTGTTTGCGTGCTTTTCCTCCCACAGTCCAAAAACAAAAACTTTGTGTAGATAGTACAGTGCATGATCATGTTTGTATATATATATATGGGAGCGGTGAGACTCATCACTGAGGCCTGATCTTGCAGACCACATAAATTACCGATATCTGCCGGTGTTGTGGAATTTTCGCCAAATAATATAAAAAGTCACCTACCACAGCTTTAATATGTAATACTGACGTTAACAGTCTCAAGCGGTACTGGTGGAGCCGCTTGAATGGGTTTGGGTTAAAACCACATGAATGCCACTCATAACCCAATCACTCAGCAGTTGCATCATTTCAAAGTAGGAGGTGTCCTGTATTAGATAATGTTGCATGGTGTTACTCTGTCGCAGGTTTCCTCCTGGTCCTGTACCACCTTGTCCTGAAAGCACACCGCTCCCTCCACAAGTTGTTGGACAGGTAATTGGACCATTCATTTGCATCAATGTTATTCAAATCTATGTGCATAAACTGCTTGGTAAATGTATATATCTAACAATGACCTGTTTCTCAACTTTCAAATCAGGACGGCAAATTGACACAAGTAGCAAGGCCCAATCCGCCAAACTTTGGACCAGGTTTTGTCAGTAAGTTCTCAGTTTATATGCATCTTCAACTTTTTTTGTTTGAAGATCTGTCAGATTTGGGAATTTAAAGATGTTTCTTTTTTTATGCTGTCAAGATTGATAATAAAGAAGACGTGTTCTGCTTTTCAGACAACGCTCAGAGGGTTCAGTATGAGGAGTGGCTCCAGGAGACACAGCAACTACTTCAGATGCAGCAGAAGTTTCTGGAAGAGAAGATCGGCGCTCATAGGAAGTCTAAGAAAGCCCTGTCTGCCAAGCAGAGAACGGCTAAGAAGGCTGGGAGAGAGTTCCCCGAGGAGGATGCTGAGCAGCTCAAGCACATCACCGAGCAGCAGGGAGTGGTGCAGAAACAACTGGAGCAGGTAACCGTCTGTCAAACGCCACCACTGAATTAACCCTGCCCTGATTTGAACCGGGCCGCCCTAAACTAGTTCCTCTTCATTTATCCTCTGAGCAAAGTCTCAACAGGACACACGTCACACTTGTGTTTTTCAGCTAAATCATTCACGTCTTCCCTCAGATAAACATGTGCTTTCTTAACTTTGTCTTGTGAGTTTGACCAAACTTGAAAATAAAGACTGTCATATCTTTGTCAGTGTTTTCAACAAAGGGGTCTTCAATTACATTGTTTGTGTTTATTCCTTACTATGTCCCGTTTCAGATCCGTAAGCAGCAGAAGGAGCATGCTGAACTGATAGAGGAGTACAGAGTGAAACAGCAGCAAAACAACATGCCACCTATAATGCCGGGAATGCCACCGATGTCGGGGCCAGCTGGCATGGTACCTGGTGGACCACCAATTGCCCAGCCTCCCATGAACCCTATGATGCAGATGCAACTTCATCCAGGCCAGCCAAATGCACATCCACGCTTACCCAACGCGCCTCCTGGCTGGCATCCCGGTGCTCCCATGCCCATGGGTGGACCTGGCATGCCACCGATCATGTCCCCCCAGGTGCCTATGGGAACTCCAGGCCAGCCTCATCAGATGCCAATGAGTAACCTACCTCAGCACCCACAGATGCCAGTGGAGCCCCAACCCCCGCTGGCTCCACAGAGCGGGGTGAAGCCCTTGCAGGCAGGCGGTGTGAAGTTTGACGACAACAACCCCTTCAGTGAGGGCTTCCAGGAGCGGGAGAGGAGGGAGAGGCTGAGGGAGCAGCAGGAGAGGCAGCGAGTGCAACTCATGCAGGAGGTTGAGCGACAGAGAGCAATAAAGCAACGCATGGAGATGGAGCAGCAAGGCATGATGGGGCCAGATGGAAACATGGCACCGCTTGCTCAAATGCCTTTTTTCAACAGCGAGCTGCCACAGGACTTCATGCTGCCTCAGAGGCCTCCACCACAACAGCACCAACAACTTGGACCAATGTTCCCGCAGCAGCAGGGCATGCAGCCTGGTATGGGCTCTCCACCCGGGGGGTTCATGCAAGGTGACAGGAGGTCCATGATGGGCAATGGGATGATGCCCCATGACATGGGGCCTGGTTTGGGGTCTGATAATCTTGCCCTCAAGGCTGCAAGCTTTCCCCAAGGTCATCCCAGACCACCCCGGTTCAGTGGACCCGGATTAATGCCTCAGATGCCAGGTGAAGGTCCACCATTTGGCAATGACTCGGCTACACCGTTGCCCTCCAACTTCCCTGGCTCAGGCCAGTCTCTAATCCAACTCTACTCCAACATCATCCCAGATGAGAAAGGGAAAAAGAAGAGGAACCGCAAAAAGAAGAAAGACGACGACGCAGATTCAGTCAAGACGCCCTCAACTCCACACTCTGACCTCACAGCCCCTCTCACACCCTGTGTATCAGACACCTCCTCCACTCCAACCAGGAACACCCATCTCTTCGGAGACCAAGATCTGTCCAGGTCCCCCTTGATAGGATCCTCCACCCCTAGTCACTCTGAGCTGGAGAGGCAGCTGTCTGGAGTGCTGGCTGGACAACCTGGTCCCCCCTCAGATACAGCGAGGGCCCAGGCCCAGGAGCAAGACAGGATCCTCAGCAACATTAAGCTGGAGCAGGCTGATGCCATCGATTGCCACGGGCCAAGGGAGGGTCACATCGGCTCAGAAATGGGCTCTGTGAAGGAAGAAGGCGGTAAAGGTGGCATGTCCCCCTTTCCTGCAGGGCAGAGTCCCTCCAGCAAGGGTGAGGCTGGCAATGAACTACTGAAACACCTCCTGAAGAACAAGAGTTCGCCGCCACCTGGTCTGCCCCACCAGAGATCAGAGGAGAGCCTGCGCTCAGAGGAGGAAGAGCACACCGACTGCAAAGCCCTGCTCAGGCAATGCTCCATGGACAGCAATGGGGTGAGTTTGTTGTTTGATGAGTCACTGTGGAGGTGAACAATGTAGTGACTCGTCGACATGCTAAGTGATTAAGATGGGATGCAGGTCACAGAGTTAAACAGGTATGAGCTGTCAGTTGTAAGTATTTGAAAATACCATTTTTTTTAAAAGTCATGACACTCATCAAATAATTAGAGGTTTATTCATGACATTATTTTGTTTGACTTTTTATGGAATAGCATCTTTCTTTCATCTGCAGGCATACTCAGATGGTACCATTGACTTCCATGGACCTCTGCTCCCTGAGCAAGAGAAGAAGAAAGGGAGGAACAAGAGGACTCCTAAAGGTGGGGAGAAACCTGTCTCTCGCTACAAGAAGAGGAAGAAGGAAGGGGAGGAGAAGCTACTGATGCACTCTGGCTCTGACACTGTAATGACCCAAATTAAACAGGTAGGACATGGACGTGCACATTATCACACAATGCGAAGAAGCTGCTCCACCTCATTTATTTGGGAATAACAGACGAGGCTAATAAAATGCTTTAGATTGGACGCTGGATTGAAGCTGGAAATCTGAGTGCTTTGTTCAAAAATGTGCAGAAAAGTGCTTCCACTGAGCGCATGGGATCCATTTCCTGTATCGTAAGCATATTACTGTAAGGATGTGCTTGCTGGGTGACGGTTATACACTCAGGCATCAGTCGCTGTTGTTATTCAGGAGAAGAGAAGGGGAGGTATGATTATGTTGTAACCCCCTCTGTGCTGCTTATTGGTTTAAACTCGATGGAGCTGCCTCGCTTACTAGCAATTAACTGCAATATAATCTGCATCACTATGCAGTTTAACAACAGATAACAATTGAAATACTGAAGTATATTTATAAAGAAAAGGATGGATATGTATAAATTAACGTTATAGGTCATTTCTGATTATTTTCTCTTAAAAAAAGAGAAAAGTGAATCCTGAAATGGGATTCACATATGCGAGTCTAATGATCTACGATTTCTGAACCAAAGCTAATAACACTTTCTAGAGATTTTCTGGAGCTACGCCGCTGACTAGGCCCTTTTTTGGATGGGATTAGTTTTCAGTAAAATGTGCATAAAGTAATGGCGCACATCTGCAATGTTAATGGTCAGTTTGGTATCCTAACAGACTATTCCATGTATTTAGTTTTGTCATCACTCATACGTAACGTCCTCAATTGACATTGGCATGCTCAACCGTACAGAAGTGCGATGGTCCACGCTGCAGCCTGCATAACGACGATGTATCGGATGTGGGTGGCATCATGTTTGAGTGAGATGCAGGTAGATGGTTCAGACTGAAGAGAAGAGGTGATCATGTTTCGTAACCTAACCGCAAAGTTAGATAGTGATAGGTAGAAGCAAGCATTCATCGTTTCACCCGTTTGTTGTCTTTTGTCAGTGACAGCATTCTGTCTGCAAACTATAGCACATAATTATGGAAGGGACTTGATTAGTGCTAGGCTCAGGAGACATACAGAAAACAATAGTTGAATTACACACACCATACTCTAATCCGAGATGCTTTGCTTGTACCTTTTTACTAAATGAAGCCCAATGACAGCAAAACCTTTGGCAATGTTTCAGTATAATAGGTGTACTCTGAAAAGTTGTCTATTACATAAATTAGAGGCAAATTGTCAATTAATCAAGAACCTTCCCATTAAGGGTACATCCAAATATTGTAACGGATATTGGGCAGTGAGGATTGTAGAGTAGAATATATATTATCCCCAAAGGGGAATTTGTCTTGCAGCCAGTCGCCAAAGGGCAAAAATCAGCACGTTATTTAATGATTGATCGTGTATTTTTACAGACATGGCAAGAGGAGTACACGTTTCTCTAAGAAGGGGAGATCCCCCTTTTGGGAAGTTTCACCTGCGTTTCAAATGCAGCAAAAAGGACATTAAGAAATCAAAAATAGTGAGAATTATTTATAGAAAACATATTTGCATAGTAAATGTATGATTCATCAGTATTATATCTGAACCTGGATCAGAACCTGGTATGAACCAGAAGGACAGCCTATTGTTGTATGTTTTCTTTCTTTAGACTAAAGCTGCTTTCATATTAACCCAAATGCGTAACATTGAAGACAAGTAAGGTATAGTCCAAAACTAGCTGTACTGAAATATGGACACGATTGGCCAACAGTACATGTTGTTATTTTTTTTTAAGTTTAGAACAAAAAAATCACACAAAAATCTGCCACTTATGCTGCATGCCTGAAATTCTGAGGTTATTGGCTCAATGGAGAGGAAAATTTACGCTGCACATATTTGCAAACTATATATTTTTTAACTATGTAAAATGTATTAATCTTTTAAAGTTATGTCCAAACTGCACCTACATTGCTCACAGCCATCTTCATGTTCTATTTAAAAAACAATGTATAAAGCTAATCAATACCTGCTAAACTGACATGTCTCAACAATACTGTATGTATCTACTGTACATTCTCACATAATGGGTCAAATCCTCATGAACATTTTATATTGATATTGAGGAACTTTGAGTCCTTCGGATGAGACGCTAAACCGAGGTCCTGACTCTACGGGGTCATTAAAGAACCCAACGGCACTCTTGGTAAAGAGTAGGGGATCACCCCGATGCCCTGGTTAAATTCCCACCAGGCCCTCCTCACAGCATGGCCACCCAATCACCCCTTGACATCCAATTTTGATTCCGACCGCTGTGATACACCTTTTTAAGTTGTTTTATTTATTGGAGCGACGAAGCAAACGTTTAGTGTTGCTAATTCTAACTTTTTAACAAACTTGATGTGTAATTTTCTATTATTTACAAGTGAAAGGAACACATTTGGGCACTGTTATGAACTAATACAATTGTTGATCAAGGGTGTGATCTTTGTCGATTGTATAGGGGTCTGCCACCTTTACTATCAAAAGAGCTATTTTTCTCCCACTAAATAAAGGCAAGGAGCCGCAAAACCTATTTAACCCTTAAAATGAAGACAACACAGTGTATGAAGTTTTATATATAGTTATACTATATATACAGAGGGATTGGAATATATTTAAAATCTTATTTCTAGTATTTTTGACAGGTTATGAAGTTTTAAGGCAATTGGAGGTCATCTAGATACTAATTTAAAATATGTAAATACTTTTTTTGTCCATTATATGGAAAAATCACTAGAAATACCAAAAAAACATTATAGGACCTAAAATATGTGTATTTGTTACAGTAAAAAAATAAAAATCTATTGTTATTTTTTAAATAATATTTGCATTTCCAATTGTGTTTTGTCTTTTTTTGATGGGCTCCCGCCACGCGGGCCAGCGACAGACTGATGGCAGCATTAAGGTCGGGCCCTACAGTTTATGTGATGACAGAATCACAGACAGGTTCACTGAATTAATCATTTCAAAAAGCTACAACACAAATTCCATAGGGCCCTACATAATTTTTGAGGGAGGAGCAGCGCTGGTATATATTTATAGTTTGGCAGTAAAATAGATCTGTGTAAAAAGAAAATAGACCTGTGGAAAAAGGAGGAGGAAGAGGAGCAAGAAGAGAAGAACAAGGACGGGTATGAGGAGGAAAAGGGGGAAGAAGGGTTGATGAAGGTGAAGGATGAGGAAGAGTAGAGGGAGGAGAGGACGATGAGGAGGAATGGGAAAGAAAATATTAGTGAACCAAATTAATAAAATCAGGATTTATTTTATGTAGAATATTTTTCAGATAATAATTAGACTATCATTTAAACGCAGAGTCATGGTAAAGTCCTGCAGCTAATATATCTTCCAAATGGTTATAATATTTCTGACTGATGACACAATACATTATTACTTCCACAATTTCTCGACTACGATGAAACCTAGGGCGTAGCCACGGGTGTGCCAGTGCCACCCAATCAGGCAGTTGGCACATCCAAAGAAATCTGGGGGGAAATGCAGATTTGCGCCGGATTTGAAATCCTGCCTCCGACAAGAGAGGCAATAGCTCTGTCCATTATGCTATATCAGCAGGCTGCAACAGCGCCCCCAAAAGGAGGTGTTGGTGTTTTAAAACAGAGATTCAACACTTCATAGCATTGTTACACAGAATTAATTTTAGTTCGAAATGTATGCTGATCTGCCAGGAGATATTTATGCAGATGTGTAACTGCTGTGCGGCAATGGTGATCTCTCTCTCTCTCTCTCTCTCTGTGACATGATACACACATGCTGTAATTTATGGCTGTTCTGAAGAGAGAGAGAGAGAGAGAGAGAGAGAGCTGAGCTGAAGCCGTGCTGAGGGGAGAGGGAGAGAGAGAGAGAGCAAATAAGAGTACAGCGCTGAGCTGAAGCCGCACAATGAAAGTGATTAAAGGGAATCTGTTAATAAGAAACCCTTATCAATAAGAGTTGCA
>CABFOT010055630.1:0-11848 GCA_900660305.1 Cetomimus sp. NI1144 | reverse complement strand
TCTACAATTTCTACTTATACACACAAGCAAGGAATGAGCTCTTGTAACTCAGCAATTTCACGCATTTTCTTCAGGAAATGTATTTCTAGTTTCTATTCTTTATTTCACTTTAGTCACTCTTTGTATTACTCGTGCACTATTTATGTCACTCTTTTTCACCCTGTCACTCTTTCTTCTACCATTTAACCCTTTCTGTCACTCTTACTTTCTTTTATTTTAATTCACTCTTATTTAACTTTTTCACTCTTTCGTTCACTCTTTTATGTAATGCCAGATTGTGACCTGCTGAAGACATTTCAACACTTTATGGTTCATTCAATTATCTACCTTTTTCAACTGAAGCAAGCACTTACAATTTCTTCAGAAGATTTAGCCATTTCTTGTTTTATTTATTATGTTTATTAGTGTTTATTAGTGTAGTGATGATAGAAAGCCCGGGGGAAAAAAGAGTCAACCTGAATATGTGAAGTAACCCCCGGCTGTCTCCTGCTCAGGTCAGTCTTTTAATGAGGAAGCTGACAGCATGCTCCCTAAGGCAGGGCACTGCTACTGTAGTAATAGCCCTTCATTGTTGACAGATTCATACATGCTCCTCGTTTGATGTGGCTCTCTCCCTCTGCTTCAACTTTGACTTCTCTGGTTCTGGAAAGTTTCTTCCAAGGAAAAAATATTTTTTTCAAAGGACAGCAACCAAGCAATTACGGTCTTCTTTAACCTGTTTCACTCTACCTCTGGGTGTTTCTGATGCTATGAATGCCCCTAATATTGGAATAGAGGACTGCCATTGTTGCGTTTATTTTTTTTGCAAACAATTAGAAGGAAACAGAAAATCCTCATCTATGATCCATATGAGGTGTGATCAATAATCAAGTTTCAAACCATCTCTTTGTGGGATAAAGAAGGAAGAGAGCTAAATCCATACAACCTAGATTCCTTGGAGTTGGAAGCCTGGGTTAGGCATCAGGGTTAGAGGTCAGGGTGGAGGTTTGTCCTACAGGGGCCGAGGCTGGAGGGATGAGGGAATAGGTTGTCGGTGGAAGTCTGTGTTGTCTGGTCTGGGGCTTGTCCTCAACAATCCACCACCCAACCCCTGTATTTGGACAGGGTTTATTTTCAGCCTCTCCATGGATGTTTAGCACGAAACCCTATCCTGCAATATCCACACACACACACATGCACTGAGCAACAGAGGCGACATGTGGCCACCAGACGCCCTCAGACCTATTTCTCCTCCCTCCTCCCCCCAAATCTGTTGCTCCTGCTGTTCTTCTGAAAACATTGAGTACCTTTGCATGAGCAAACATGTTTGGCCATCTTTCCTGTGAACCTGTAGAATGGCAGGACCCCCCTCTTTGTAAAGCCCATAAGACATCCCAACCACCTCACAGCGTAACTCAGAACCGGTGAGACAACAAACCTTGAGGTTGGCTTTCTTTGACCTTTCAAAGTTATTTTTAATGGCCCTATCTCTCCACTATTTAAGTATTTGGTGGGGCAAGGTAATTGTATCTCTGTGGAGTGGAAAGCCTCTAATCCTGCTTGAGTAGACTACCCTCTAGTGTTCAAAGTTGCTACGGCTCGCACCAAGCGTTCAAATGTCTCCACACTGGCTAAGATAAATCATCATAGCTAAATTAGTTGGCATGTGACACAAAAGTGATGTCTCTCAAATGACTGTTTGCCTGACCAATCCATGCATTTCAGCCTGTTAAAAGAATAAAATAAAAACGGTATTAAAGATCAACAAAAAAAAAACATTTTCCAAGTCCTTCCTTTTTGGGCCAGAGCTTTAGTGAAACAATAATGCACTGTTACCTGTTGAGCAAGTAGTATCTAGTGGCACTCCTGGATATACCTCTTTGCATAAACCATATACCTATAGCTTTTAATTAATCGTTGTATTTACAGATTAGCGCCCTGCAGATGCAGAGAAATAGATGAGAGGAGATGTACCTCTTTGATCGACTGAGCCACACCCATCTGTTCCTCATATCTGCAGTCCACTCAAAGGTGCTCCCCTCTCTTTCATCCTCTGACTATATACAACATAGTGTGCCAGATGATTGCTTTCCAAACACAACTTACCTACTCCTATCCAAAATGGCTAACGTCAGGCACTGAGAAGCTTTTGTTAAAGAAGTTTTTACTTTATTTTACTCAGAGGGCCTCTTTTCCCTTCGCCTCAGTGTTGGTGCAGAGTGAGGTCTGCATGATGTAGTCATTAATTTGAAGGAGTAAAGGTCAAACAGAGCATCAACATAACATGTACTTTACACTCTGTCGAGTTAAGCTTCTTATATCTCCCTTGGGCATGACCTGAGCCGCGAAGAACAACAAAACAAGAGGGAATAGCATCATTATTGTCATGTGAAAGAAAGAAAGAAAGAAACATTATCCAGGACAATTATTACACAGCTTCCAACGGGCCACCCTGCTTAACGCAGAAGCATCTGTAAAGCTACGCGTTGTGTCCATGTTGCAAGATTGGAATTGTGCGGCGACTCTGGAGTCATTTAAACAGCAAAAGAGTGCCTGTCCTTATGTGACGGGTGTACTTCAGTCCAAATATTTGTGAAAAGTTCAAACAAACTATCTGAGAAATATCCCTCTTCGTTATTTAGCACAAATGTCCATTAAGCAAACTTCACGGGGAAAGAGCCGCATGACTCTGGACTAATGACGCTTTTTGTTTGCTTTGGTCACTCTCCCATGGACGGTGGGCGTTGAGTCACACCATCGAGCCTTCACTCTCAGACCAGGAGATGACAACATTATTGTAGTTAGGTCCCTGAAGGGTTACGGTCAGTGTGTTAAAACATTATATGTTGGCCCTGATGGTCAGGACCTCTGTTCACCTGCTCTCCTCACTAGACTCCCATGCAGACTCCCATGGACGTGTGAGGTCTTTGTCGTGCTCTTAATCTGTCTCCCTTGTCAATGATAGTGGAGGACAGTAAATATGTGATAGTTATTGCCCAGATTGGATTAATTACATGCAGTCTTGATTTTCTGCAATGCATCCTTTGTTCCCGGAGAAGTCACACAACATTAACAAGCTGTCAAGCTGTAAGCTGACATGGTTTGTCTCAGTGACTTGGTGTTGGTTGCTCTGACAATTTGTGTGTGTGTGTGTGGGGGGGGGTTTGCATGTGTGGGTGTGTGTGTGTGTGTGCGTGCGCTAGATAGAGAATGAGAATGAGAAAGCGATAGTGACAAAGTTTGAGAAAAAGAGAACTAGCGATGGGGGGCATGGGGGTAATGGAGCTTGACTAAACCATGCGCTTGTACATAAATTGACATGTGCAATTAGGGAGATGTACACAGTCCCCCTGGTCTGTTTAAGATCCGGAATAGTTTCCTAACGGCTTCAAGATGCCGTCTTGGCTTTGGTTCCACATCTAAATCGGGTTTGACCTTGTTGAATAATGGTGCTGGTGAAGTTTCCCTTTGTTCTCTTTGGCCACATTCCAGATCCACACCATACATGATGTGCTCAACCTCTTACAACAAACACAGAACAAGAAGCGGTCTCACTGGAATCCATTGAATGGTGAATGAAACCCGGACCTGAATTCTGAATTCCTGACATCGGATTTTGCAATGTGGTCATAAACATGTTTGAGTTGGGTTCTATTTCGGGAGGCCCTGCCCCTTAGGGTCTACGCTCCAATGGTATATCTACCGCGTCAGCAGTCTCACACTGAAAAATTTGCAAACCTACTTGCCTCAGCCATCCTAGGATGACGGCAACTGCTATATAAGCAGCCGCAGGCAATCAGATCAGCTCTTTCTACATTTCAGCCTCGACTGAACAAGCTTTTTTTTTTCTTCTTCTTTTTTTTTTGTAAACGTACGATGATTCCTGCCACCGGACTTTCAAAAACGGAACCATTGACCCAAACGCCCTTTTCAGGGCCCCGTGCTTGTGTGCCGGACTCAAGACGGGGGATGATACCCACACACTCTGTGTGGTCTGTCTTGGCGAGGAGCTGGGGGTTCCAAGATGGGTATCTTGGAACCCCCCTTCTGTCCAGCATGCGCACGTTTTTCACTAGAGGTGCGGCAGAAGAAACTTGCCTTCTGAATTAAGCAGATCCGAGGAAGCAATGAGGAAATCCTGGACCTCCCAGACGAGTTGAATGTGGACCGGGTGCCGCCCCACTCGCTCCAGAGAAAGAGGAAAAGTATGTCCCATTGACCATTCATCATGTTGTTAAACACACTGCCGACAGAGAGCTGTCCTCATTCATGACCAATTGCAGCCATGTGTTTACACATGAGCGTCACGTGACTTGGATGCACACAGCAGCCTATACAGGTAAACACACAAGGGGGGTTCATTTAAAAACCCCAGTCCTCTCCGCATAAAGAGGACAAGTCTGTGTCATTTAAAAGACCTGTCTGTTTGTTAAACTCTGCACAGAGTATAGACGCTAAACATCCATGCATCACTAAGATAACCAGGTCCAGGCATGCTATTATGCACACTGCCGGCAGAGGGAAGTCCTCATCCATGACCAATAGTATTGTGTTTAATAGCAGCCCTGCGGCTACGCATAAACGTCATGTCACTTCGACCCGGGCGTCAGCCTATACAGGAAGACGCACGCAGACCCCAGATTTCTATTCTTCCCCACTTAAAAAGGACTTGAAATCTGTGTTAAAGAGACCTGTCTGTTTGCTGAACTCTACATGAAACAGTGGGGGGAAATAACAGTGCATTACCATGACAACCAGTCCCCCCGCTGGTCACGTGGGTGCCATTGCGCAGCTTTCCGACATAGGGCTGCCATCACCATAGTTACACATCCCTTTTCAGACCGACCTCCCTTGGGCTTTAACTCCGCGGGGGCTTTGGCTCCAAGTGAGGTCCAGCGGCGGTAGAGGCCGTGGAGGATTTTACAGCATGGTTGACCCATACTCCCCAGCTCACTGCATGCCCCCTATGCAAATGCTATTCTAGGTGGAAACGTCTTTGCTAGCTACCACGGTGGCTGGACAGGACGCTGTGCAACGCCTATGACCTACAGTTCCTCCAGGGACCCCCACCTTTATAGGAAGTACTCTGGACAGTGGTGACGTCACCAGAATGGGGTGCCATCCTAAACGAAGAGCTTGCCTCCCTCCTAGAGAAAGGAGCAGTGGCGTTAGTCACCTAGGCTCTTTGGAACCGTTTTTTTTTTTAATTCAAAATACTTCCTGGTCCCAAAGCGAACAGGAGGAATGTGCCCTATCCTCAATCTGCGAGTTTTAAATGGTCACATCGCCAGACACTAGTTTCACATGCTCACTATGAAACGTCTGATACAGCAGATTCGCAGGGGTGACTTTTGTACAAGCATCGACGTGAAGGACACCTACTTCCATATCTGGATCGTTCCAAGACACAGGAAGTTTCTACACTTCTTTTTTCAGGGTGCCGTCTACGAGTACACCAGAATGGCAACACGCTCACCCCACAGGTGTTCACACGAGTGGTGCAGGTGGCGATGTTGCCACTACGTCTCCAGGGTTTCAGAGTACTGGCTTATCTGGACGACCTACTCCTCAGCTCCTTCAGAGAGGGATGTAGTCACACACTCCAGACTGGTGATAGATCACCTCTTGACTCTGTGGTTGGCGATCAACTGGGAGAAGAGCGCCCGAATTCCCGGTTAAACAGTGGTATATCTGGGTATTCAGCTAAACACCATCAACATGAGAGCTTGCCTCTCCGAACCCAGGCGGGCTTCAGTAGCAAGAGTGCTAAATCAGTTCCGAGTGGGCTTTCATGTGACTTCTCTGTCAGCCATGACTCTCCTCGGCCTGATGGCAGCTGTGCATGTGGTGGTCCTGTTAGGCCTATCACACATGCGTCAGAAACAGCGGTGGTTCTCTCAACTTAACAACTTAAGTACGCCACCGGTTCCGCCTACAAGGGGTACCTCAATCGTTGCGGCGAAACCTAGCATATTGGGGGGAAGGACGCGTGAGAGCACAGGCCGTTTGCCTGGGACACATCACGTTATACACGGACGCCTCCCTGTCAGGCTAGGGCGGGACCTGTCAGGATCAGGCTGTGGGTGCTGTTTGGCCCCCATCCACACACCACATAAACCTCCTGGAGTTGGAGACGGTCCGATTGGTCCTCCAGCACTTTGGTTCAAGGCCACAATGTTCAAATATACTCTGACAACACCGCCACAGTAGCAACCGCCAGGGAGGCGTACGGTCACAAACTCTCCACCAGGCCGCAGAGGGCCTGC
Source organism: Cetomimus sp. NI1144 (assembly GCA_900660305.1). Classification (NCBI taxonomy): domain Eukaryota; kingdom Metazoa; phylum Chordata; class Actinopteri; order Beryciformes; family Cetomimidae; genus Cetomimus; species Cetomimus sp. NI1144. The sequence goes on along the minus strand of CABFOT010055630.1, from coordinate 5,603 downwards.
AGCATTGGCCCCACAAATGACTCTGTTCTTTGTCGGCATGTCATATTCCGTGTGTCCTGAATGTGGGAGCCAACAGCATGTCCAGAAGGGGACCTCAGGACAATGAGTGGCTTTGGAACCGGTTCGGGACAGCACAGGTGGACCTGTTCGCATCAAGGGAGACAGCACAGTGTCCATTGTGGTTCTCCGCTCAGAGGTAGGGCAACCCTTCCATAGGGGTGGACGCCTTCCTGCACGAACCCTGGCTGAGGTTGCCTCCTCTATGCATTTCCACCCTGACTGCTCCTACCCAGATTAGTGGAGCGGGTGCAGACCGAGTACCTTTCATGATCCTGGTGGCTCCAGATTGCCCTCAGGAGCTGTGGTTTGCAGAACTCCAGCCCAAGTGGGAGGGGGGGACCATGGCAGATCTCCATGCTGAGCACTGTGCTCTCATGGGCGGGGGGATCAGTAAACACATGGCCAGTACTCCGGTCCCCATTGTGGGCCTTGCACCTAAAGCACAGGGGCTGATGCCAAGAGTGATAGATGCCATCATAGGTTCCCGAGCAACCTCCACCTCTCGACTATGCACTCTTAAGTGGGCAATATGCGAGTGGTGGTGCACTGGTGCGGGAATAGACCCCCTGACATGCAGTATAGCTCCTATTTTGAACTTCCTGCAGTCACTCCTTGACAAGCAACGAGAGCAGTCCACCATTAAGGTGTATGCAGCAGCGATATTTGCCTGCCATGAGGGATTCACTGGGGTGACAGTTTTCTCTCACCCCCTAGTGAACCATTTTTATGAGGAGCGCGGCATGCTAGACCGACTGTTGCCCCCCAATGGGAGTTGAGTCTGGTTCTGGACAACTTATGTGATGCGCCCTTTGAATCACTAGCCCAAGCCTCCTTGAAGCTGCTATCTTTTAAGACAGCACTGCTGTAAGCCCTGTTTGGCTATCAATGGTGACAGGAGCAGAGCTGTATTATGCCCTAACCCAGCGTTCACACCCTCGACAACTTCTTCCTCCCGCCTCACCCGAGTGCTAGGAAAGACAGACTCCATAGGCTATGCCCAATGCGTGCATTGGCATGCTCTGTGGAGCGCACAGCGTACATTCGGTTATCAACAGTCACTGGTGCCACAATTGGGCAACCGCTATCAGCGCAACGCCTCTCTCATTGGCTATGTGATTGTATCACGCTAGCCTATAAGACAACAGGTCGAATTCCTTCGACCGGCCTTCAAGCCCACTCCACCCAGGGCATGGCGGTGTCAACCGCCCTTTTACAGGGTGTAAGAATTTGTACAGCGGAACCATGGTCGTCTTTTGTCGAATTCTACCTGCAGGATATTCCCTCAGGCTCCATTTCCCAGGCTTTGCTCGGCGTCGCCGCTGACTGGACCTAGTAAATGCATATATATTTTGTTACGGGATCTCATGCCTCTTGCAGATGCAGGACAGATGTAGTCCCCACACCCACTAGGCCTTCTGGACCCAATGGTTAGTTGAGGAACACAGTGTGTATAATTATGCTCACTATAAGTCTCCCGCCTGCTTCAGGCTTGGACCGTTAAGCTTTTTTGCGTCCAGCTAGGAATAGAGTTGGGGCCAGGTGTCTGCTCTGGTATACCATTGGAGCGTTGCCCCTAAGGGGCGGAGCCTCCCGAAATAAAACAATGGTTACAGTAGTACGTAACTGCAGTTCTATGAGGGAGCTCCGCCTAAGGGAACCGGACCCAGCTGGCCGCAGTTCAGTCTCAACTGAAATGGGTTAAGAGCTGATCTGATGGCCTGAGGCTGAGTATATAACAATTGCCATCATCCTAGGAGGGCTGAGGCAAGTAGGTATGCAAATATTTCAGTGTGAGACCACTGACACTCTGCCTCCCTCATAGAACTGTAGTTACAAACTTCTGTAACCATGGTTTCCTGTTTAGGTGCATACAAAGGTGGATGGCATTCAAATTGAAATAGCTCAAGGTTTAGTTAACACACTCTGCCTGGAAGCTATCACTGTGAAATGCTTTAGGCAGCTCTCGCAGCTTTCTCTTTCTCATCACTCTGGCCCTCTTTTCTTTTTCTCTCTTGCTCTCTCTCCATCTCTCTGCTCCCCCCCCACCACACCCCCACACCCTGCCTCTCTTTTCACTAAACTGATACTACTAGTTATGTTAAGTTAAGAGTTAGGAGAGTTAGGAGTGGCAAACAGGAACTGCAGAATGGCATTGAATGGGTTAAAGACAGCTGCCAACATGTAGCTATGGCCAGGTTTTAATTGTGAGGCCCAGCAAGTGAGCGAGCAGTATGGTGGAGAGGGGATCTGGCAAGCCGCATATTTCAGCCAAGTGTTCACAGAGCAGCTTTCCGGCCAGCCATGTGGACTCAATGATGGCGTCCAGGGGCGTGCTGTGTTCCTATGAAATATTAAATCTGCTTGGCCCCCAAGTGCAGACAGACCACCTGCAGGCAAGGGTGGCGTGCAGCGAGCACAGAGATCAGATGTCCCTCAGCAACACACATGCACAAACACACATGTGCATGAAAAAATGACACTCACCAGTGTCCCTGCACAGGATAACCCTGTAGGCCTGTACATGCTTACTCTAATGGACATCAACACATACATCGAAGAAAACACTGTGTACATGGAAACACTCGCACTAATGTGGGTGGAGACATCCACTCAAAGATCTGATTTTTTTTAAATTTCCTGACAGATTAAAAAGCATTGGAACATTGCTGCAGATTGCTAAGAATGTTTCATTGCCAAGACCACTTTCATTGATAAATGGTTTTCTTCAAAATTATGACTTGAAATTATTGATAGAGAGGCAAAGTTATTTAACCATAAGACATCAAATTTACCCATGTAGCTCACACACAATGAGCAATGAGCACCCTTCCCTCTCCCCCCCAGAACAATCAGAAAGAGCAGAGAACCATGATGATAAACATCAAGAACAAGAGGAATAAAAAAAACATGAGGTTCCAAAGACCATGTTCAGAGCCCCATGGGGGATCCTTAAGCCTCCTTGGGAAAGCAGTCAAGAGGACAACGGATGCTTGTCAACTGCTGTGCACTTCAAGGTTCCATTACACGTCATGTGGTTGGTCCTCAGCCTCCCCTCTGTTCCCCCAAAGCTCTTTATGCGAGGCAGTGATCATCACATACCCAAAGTAGAGGTCTGCAACGAGGGCCGAACCCAACAGGGCCTGAGGCCCGAGACAGCTAGGGCTGGGCTATGTCACTAGTTAGGGCTCGGGCCGGGCCCAATCCTTAATAGGCCCATAAGTAAAAAACTATTGTTAACCATTTCTGTCTTTGGTACTGTGGCTTGTTCAGCCAATCCATCGATATCGTTAAATGACAGTAATATAATTCTGATCTGCTATGGAAGTGTTTTGTGGTGTTGATTTCTTATTTGGTTTAAACATATTGTTAGGTGTTTATATTTTAGGGAAATATGGTCATAATAAATGGCCATACATGTAGATCTGTCTTCATAAGGAGATCCTGAGTGATGGTTTATTATTTGTCGTTTGTACTATTTGCGAGTAAGGATTTGCTAAATGAATAAATGTATAAATAGAGGTGGGAGTGATGGCATTCAAATGATTAATGGTGTAATCCATTTTGATTAGGGTGACTTAATCAATAGATTTTTGTGTCAATTACTGACATTTGTGTTTAGTAGTTCACAGAGTGTTGTGTTGTGGTGTTTGTATTGACAGTTTTGGGAATGTGTTTCATGTTTCAGGAATTGTGTTTATAATTAAATTTAGTGTAATAGAGGTCCATATCAGATAAAAAAGACAAAGGTCATATAGCGGTAGTAAAAAAATAACATAGTAAATGACAGGGGGGAAAACATTTGTCCATCTAAAAGTTTACATAGAGGCATTTGCGCCATTGTCTCCACATATTCGATGAGAAACGAGTATAACTCTTTACAAGTTTGGTTAAAATCACAATGATGTTATTCTCTGAATTGTCTAGTCGCCACATACATTTATACATAATGTTTATTAGACGTGATTGACAGGTAGGTATATCAATATTAACAAACATCTGATTAGCACTGTGAAATCTTGGTATATGAGGCAATAGCACTATTATATACCACCAAGTTTCTGCATACTGTACGGCCTATACAGATGCCTCAAGTAAATGCTCTGGCCCATGAGCTAGTGCCCCAAGTTTTAGCTCACTGGTTACAGCTTCTGCCTCCCATGTCAGAGATTTTAAGTTCAAGACTCAGTGCATGCAGGACTGGGCTCACATGATGATTGAGAACTGAGACCTGGTTACACTAGCCTACACTGCCTACAAAAATCCCACAGTGGCCCTGCACGAGCTTGTTTGCTGGGGGTAGTCTACAGCCAAATCCCATTATAATCCAACAAATTAATTAAACTGTGGTGCCGAAGAACAGGAGTCGGAGGCGGAGTAGCAAAAATGGGTGCTAAGCTTTTTATTTGTAACAAACCATAACACTATCTCTATAGCAACCACACCGGAAGTTGCCGCGCACTCAAGAGTCCGTGCGGAACTTCCTAACCACGCATAGTTCCGTGGGTGAATTATGTAAACCCACCACAAAACTACATTTAAATTAGTTGACAACACACGTATTAATTACTCAATAAACTGGTTGATATGTGATATATTTATATAAATAAAACTGCACTGCTAACCAGGCCTTTATATTAAAAGGTGGTGGCATCTTCCAACTGTATTTCATAGACATAGACACTAGCGATATCCGGTGGCCATTTTGTGTCAAATGGCTCTTTTTCGTGGTTCCGGTTGCCTGTTATTTGCCCGTTCCTCGCTATGGGGCGCTGGAATCCTAGTCAGGTGCTCATACAAAGACAGAGCGGCAACATGGTGGACCTTAGAGAGAAGACGCTGCAAGATTACAGAAAGAAATTGCTTGAACATAAAGAAGTTGATGGACGTCTAAAGGAATGTACGTACTTTCTTCCCTAGTATCTTCTGTGTCAGTGCCGTGCGTTGTAGCAGCATCTTCTCTAGTTCAAGCTGTGTAGCACTGCTGCGTCAGGGTACCAAAACAGCGGACCGTGACTCAGTGGCTACTTTATCAGCGTCTCAAGTCGAAAGCAACGTTTTGTTATTATTTAAAATCGATATAGTTAACTGTAAATCATACGTTTGGTTTTAAGACATATGGTATGCTGGTTGAGTCGCATACCCGTGCTAAGTTGTTTTATGGCACACTGCAGCGGCCGTGGCTAGGTGTCCATTTTAAAACGTTTATGCTAGCAAGTTAGCAATAGTGATGAGTCGAGCGTGAACGATTCACTGATTCGGATCTTTTTAATGAACTGAACCGATTGATTCGAATCTTTAAAATGATTCGTTGTTCCCATCACTAGTTAGCAAAGCGCCCTGATTGGCCAAGTATCTGATTTCCTGGTTTATATACGTCATAGGAAATATATGTAGTCAAGTGTTAAGGAATGACACATTCGTTTAAAATAAAAAGCAACTGTTTGAAACGCATAAATACTTCTGTGGCACAAAACAGCTGCTGGGTTTTTCATATGAAAAAGTGAAAGCTCCCATGACGAAGCAGTTTGGAAAAAGCAATAGAT
>CABFOT010055619.1:0-12433 GCA_900660305.1 Cetomimus sp. NI1144 | reverse complement strand
TTTTTTTTTTAAATCAATCAATATATCAAACAATAGTAAAAGAAAAAGGAGAATCATGCAAATGACATCACAAAATAAACATGGATACAATTGATTAGTGACATACATAAACGCACAGGATTTGGGTATTATGTCTTGGTACGCAAGACGTGAAAAGAAAGAGAATAGCATGCAGACAGTTAATATAACATATAAAGTGAGAGAGGAAAACAGAACGTAATCAACAATACCAACAATTATTTGAAGTACTGATGACAGAAAAATCGATGTGGATAGTCAGTAGGAACACACAGAATTAGCATGCATGAAAAGCAAGTCCAGAGAGTCGAGTTGCTGCAACAGTCTCAGGCTCCATTTACCTTCACTGTCAGACATGGCTCCCTGCATGTCATCCATGATGAAGGCGATGTCTCTGTCATAGCCGCGTGTCCGAGATTCCTCCCTCATATGTTGCTGTACCTCTGGCAGGGAATGGCTGGACCCAAACTGGTCTCTGGAGTCGGCAGAGATGGGAGGGAGAGGTCCGGCTGATGCTCTAGCCATGCCCATAGGCTGCCCCACCGGGCTCAGAGGGCTCTCCTCCTCTGAGTTCTGGGCCACAATGGGGATACGGCCCCGGCTCTGGCTAATAGGTAGACTGGTAGGCTTTGCCCTGGCCACCCCAGGTGCAAATGCTGCATCCAATACATCACTCTCTGTCTTCAGTCTAAGCGAGGGGCTGGATGGGTCTCGTTTGATGGACAGATCCAAGCCATAGACAGATGAAGGGCGTGAGGAGGGGCGTGATGTGGGCCGGGAGCAGCTGCCGCTGGGGTAGGTGCCATCATCCTGGACAGAGCATCTGATAGCAGGCCCCAGACCAAGGGACTGGCCCATATTGAGAGAACCCGCCAGGTTGGCTCCCAGGGAAGAGCCCAGGTATTTTTGATGCTCAGACAAGTTCTTTCTAAGCCCAAAGGTGATCTCATCCTGAAGCAACCTGGCCCTAGTGGCCAGATTGGTCACAGAGGAGGGTCCAGAGCCCATGTAGCTGCCAAAATCAGGCTCAAGATCCCTGCTCTCCTGGATTGGAGAGAATTTAGTGATTGCCTTAGGTTCTATAAAGGCCTTTTTATTCTTCACCTGTTTCTGGTAAAGTACAGCTGCAGGGAGTTGCTTTGCTGCCTGTTTTTCAAGGGTCAGCCTGCCGATGCTGTATTTCTCACCTTTGGGGAAGTGACGGAAGCTGGTGTCACTGGGGAGGTACTGGGGCATACCCAAGCTTGTTAGATGTTCTAGTCCTTCATTTCCTCGCCTGAACTCCTGCTTGATCTGCTGCTTAAGTAGCTTCAGTTCATATGGTTCCTCCATGGTATTATCTTCACCTTTACTATAATCCTGGAGCCGAGCTGAGCCCAAAAAGTCTGCCTCCTAAAAGGGAAAAATGAATTGCCATAAATGAACAACAATAATATGACACTCAAATAACACATTTTATGTGCATTACACATAATTGTAATATAAGCAATACATGACAACATTTGCATATGAATGTGAATACAAATAGAGCATATAGAAATTAGAAAACGAAACCAGAAAAGCATGCAGCCAGTATTTACCTCTGCTGTGTGCCTGACCTCTGCTGCCCTAAGCAGTCTATCTGCCTTTGACAACTCCTTATCAGGAAGGTTGAACCCAGAGCCCATATTTGTGGTGCCCACCCCTGTGGAGCCCTTGGTAAGCTCCCTTATGTCCTCTATCAGCACATAGTTCCTGGCATTGTGGTGGTCAATATCAGCATAGAAGGACTCAGCAGAGATGCTAGACATAGGACTAGAGGCCATGCTCCTCTCCTCTAGCCCCAACCTTAAGTCCAAGTTGCCATACTTTCCCCCCAGTTGGGTCACCCCATAACCACTCTCTGTGGAGGTTTGCCCAATGAGCAATGGCTGGTTGCATATGACTTCATAGTTGGTGGTGATCTTAGGCTCCAGGTCAGACGTTGTTTGTCGCTGCTTCCCCTGTTGCAAAAGCAGAGCATGTTGGTAGCTGCTAGGCTGTGCCTGGGCATGGGAGAGGGATGGAACATTCTGGTAAGGAGACACCTGTTGGTGGTAGAGGGATTGTTGCTGGTATAGGCTCTGCTGGGTGAAGTGGCTGTTGGTTTGGGTCTGGGGGACATACTGTGCATAGTGGGAGTAGGGACTTGTTAGCGTGTTGTACTGGGAGTCAGCCTCTGTATGTGAAGGGATGAATTGGTCAAACTCAGACTGGGGAGCTGTACGGGGTCTCTCCAAACCATCACCCCTGGCCTCTCTGATGTTGCTGACCTCACTATCAGACATGTAGTCTCTCTCCTCAGCCACCCCCTGGAGATAAGCTCTCTCTCTCTTCTCTCTCTCCTTCAGCAAGGCCTCCTTACGCCGGTTGATACCCATCTCCAAGTATCTAGAGTAATGAGGGAAAAGGGTGCATATAGTTTTACAACTAATTATGAATTATGCTATTAATACAACACCCAAAGGGGCAAACCATATTCCATGTGCTCACACAGTAGTACCTTTTACTATGTGTGAATGTGGAGAGGTCTCACTGAGTAACATCGAGGCAGCTATTTAGCCCATAAGCTATCAGAGCGGAGAGGTGGGAGGTGAATCATGCAGATGCATTAGGAATAATCATTGCTTGATTCAATGATATGGATTGTGATCTAACTACATGTGTATTCATTTAACCCTTGCAATAATGGTAAATGAATTGATGTCAAGGTGTCTGGATACATTTTAACCTGTATCCTACATACTGTGTGTTAGACATGTAAGATCTTACCGCAGCTTGGCATCAATCTCCTTCTCCTCTTCATCCAGTTCAGCCTGTTTTTTGCGGAGCTTAGAGGATTCTCTCTCCACCAGATCTAATTCCTTGTCTATGTCCTGCAGGATCTTGGCCCGGGCCATAGTTGTATTGCGGGCAAGACGACGGCGAGCAGAGTTGGTGCTGTAGCCCGACCGGCCTGTTTGAGAGTCATCCTCAGGAGGTGGTTCTGGTAGAGTCCGCTTTACTTTCTTACCTGTACCAGTGGGAGAGCCTCGGCCCTAGAACAGAGGACAACATGTCATACCATGTTTTTGAGATCTATGGAACTACTTTCATAATTGTGACACATTCATGAAAACACAGAATGGTAGTTATCATATTTGCAGTTAATATTCTGAAATTACGTACAGAGTAGCTGTCTGTGTAATATCCGCCCATCCTGTCTTCGGTGGTAGGACTGAGGTATTTGGGGTCAGATAGACACTTCTGACCAGCCTTCAGCATCCGAGGGCTAGAGGAAAACCTGATTGGGTCAGTGCTCAGCATCCTCTGGCCTCCCACTGACTTTTTAGGGGTCAGGGGGGAGACTGGGGAGAAGATAACCTTAGATTTAGAGGGGGCGTCTGCCATCAGGTGTGTGCTATAGCCCACCTCAATGGGTGTGTGCCTCCTGTCTGAATCCGTCTGACAGCTCAGGCTGCCTCCTGTCTGGGAATTCTCTGGGGCTGAGATGTGCTTGATGATTTCCACCTTAGTGTCCATCTGGATATTCGGTTGTTTGATAGTTCCAGAGTGGTCAGTCTGTACAGAGATCTCTGCCACAGTCTGGATAGCAATGCTAGTAACCTTGGAGCCATGTTTCCCATCGCTGCTATGTTTTCGAGAGCGGCGTCGAGCCCTTGTGGGTGCCTCCCACTCATTATGGTCCTCATCGTCACTTTGAGCACAGCTATCAGCATTTCTTTTGTTTCTCTTTCTCCTTCCCACATACTGCTTTTCTGCTGAGTCTTCATCATCTGTCTGCACCCCACTATCAATTATCTTCTTCCCTCTGTCCTGGTCAGCCTGGTTAGACCCGACTGGAAGCTTCTTAGCCAGCTGAAGGTGGTCCTGACCTTCCTCTAAACAGATCCTGGTGGATGGAGTTGTAGGCTCATCTTTGACAGGCCAGTACTGACCACTGTCCCCTACCCCTGCATACTTGGCATCTAGGATGTTGCCTGTGGTTCCAGTGGTACTATAGTGCTCATCTAGTTGGTGCTGGAGTTGCAGTTGGAGCTGTTGGATCTGCTCCAGCTGCTCTTTCTGCTGGGCATAGGTCTCCTGCTGGGCCACCATGTGGGCATGGTGCTCCTCCTCTTGCTGCAGGAGGAGCTGCTGTTTCAGGGCCTGGAGCTCCTCAAGCTCCCGTTGGACCATCAGCTGCTCCTGTTCGCGGTAACGCTGTATCTCCTGCCTCTCCCACTCTAGCTCTTCAGCAAGACATAACTGCTTAAGTTTTTCCAGCTCCAGAAATTCTCTTTCCATCTGGTACTGGGCCATCTTAGTGTTGTCCAGGCCAGGAAATACAGGGGAGGAGGCTAAAACATCCAGAGATGCGGCAATTGCTTCCAGTGTGGTGTCTGAGTACATGTCCGGGTAGCCTGTTATGATATTAGCCAAAGCTGCGGGTATAAACTCCTTAGACAGCCCTGTGTCAAAAGGAATGTTTTGACCTGGGTCTGTAGTGGGAATGGAGCCGTAGGGTTGTGGAAATGGCTGGTTATGGACCATTGCTGTAGATGGTATCGTGGTGTTAAAGATGGAGCCTGGCTGAGTAGTGATAGCATAAGTAGAGGGGATGGTGGCTGCTACAGAGGAGTATACAATTCCATCTGAGGTCCGTAGAACACTATTTACACCAAACCCAGCTGCAGGGACGAGGGAGCATGGAGCAGTTGTCATCCCAGTGTAGGTTCCAGCTGCTTTGCTGGTGTAGTCTAGAGCTTTGCCTGCCATAATTGGTTTAAAGAAGAAAAAAAGGTCTTATTTTATAAACTGTATTAAGATATGGACATATAAAAGTGATGGTTCATGCACTTTCAATTTGAAAATAAACCAATTACACATGCATATCTGTAGTCATTTTGGCTAGCATGATGCAAAACCAAAATATTGAGGGAGAACACGCAGGCACACACATGCATCTGTATGAAAGAAATGAGAGAAAGGAAAAAATAAACAATTATTAATATTTGAAACATGCAAATTAAACAATTACGTTAATTATATTTTGAAACTGTGAAATTGTGATACTAAAGAGTATTTAAATTCCCCATGGACAACTGAACTTAAAGGGAAAAACAAAGAATATGGCATAATAAAGCAAAGCATTCAACTATAAATATGTAATTATTGCTGAGGTGGGAATGGGGCAGGTATTGCAATTCATAGTTTCAAATAATTCTTTAAAAATGCCATACATCAAGCACAGAACAACTGTCTGACAAACATGCAGCAACTCTCCAATACTCACCAGCAGAAATATTTGCAGCTGTGAGGTCTACAGCTCCATCTGAAGATCCACTGAGATAGTCACTGCCATTCTTGGGTTCATAGAAGAACAGTCCTGCATCTGACAAGTTTGTCTCGGACATTGATGCGTTGATACCATTCATGCCTTTGATACCATACACTCCAGCATTGTCATGTGGTTGGATTGTGACTGGGGGCTGTGTTCTGCAGCTTCCTGTGAATGGTAGCTTGTAGATGACATCACAGCAGACACTCCTCCTCCCAGCTGTCAGATCAACTGGAGTTCCATCATCTTCCACCACAGTGGTCACCACTCCTGGGCTCATGCCAGACAATGCTACCATGGCCTTCAATGGTCTGTAGTTGGACAGATCCAAGGCCCCCATGGCCTCTGGCGAGAGGATGGAACTTCTATTGGTGATAGCTGCTGAGGCCAAAGTCTCTGGCTCCTTCCCTACTGGGGAGGCAAGAGCTCCAAAAGAAAGATTCATGGGTATTTCTTGAGCCATGGAAGCAAAAGCACTGATTATGGGCATGGAGTTCACAGGCCTGTATACAATCTGTGCTAGAGGTTCAAATGGTTTGTATGTATTGAGAGGCAGAGGAAATGAGGTAGCATGGCCCTTCAGATCTAGGGGTTTCTCTGCTGGAGTGTTGTTGTATGAGGCAATGGTGGCTGTGCAAGTGACTATTGTGATACTATCAGTGACAACAGACAGTGTGGTAGCAGGTGTGATCTCTGCACTAAGGTTCACTACCTCAGGGTGAACTGCTGTAATTTGCCGCCCACTAGAGTCACTGGAAAAAGACTGTCGACATGACTCAGAGGGTGTCAGGTCCATGCCATGGTCAGTCATTTTTACACCAAACTCCATGGTTCGTAAATCAATAGCATCACCGGGATAGATCATCTTCCCATTCTGTTTTGGCAGGGGTCGGACTTTAGCAATATCTGGTTCTATGGTGATTGCTACACTGGGCGGAGGGACATTTGGAAGCCTTTCATGGACCACAGACACAGTGGTCCTCTGGACCTCAGTAGTGACCACTTGAGTGACCAGACTGGGCAGGCTTTCAGGAGGCTGACCTGAGGTGGAGATGGAAGAGGAGTACATGTGACTCATACTTGAGACCACCTTCTCTGGTCCACAAATCCCTTGACTCTCTATGGACTCCTGCTGTATTTTAGTTATGGTCACTGGAGCCACAGATACAGACTGTGGACTGTCATGGAAAGCAGGTACAGAGGTTCTCCTGGAATATGCATTAGTGGGTATTATCTCAAGAGGGCTATCATATTCTGCTGAATAAGTTAATACCTGTGGTTGTTGTACTGCTGAGTGAACATGCCCTCTCCTGTAGGGGACTTGGGCAGCATAATCACCTATAGAAACTTCTGTTTCAGCTGGCATGTTTACTATCTGTGCATCTGGGAATAGTTGTTGTGTGGATTTGGATTCCCTTCTGGTGGTATCAAAGGCCTCAGTTGTAATCGCCTGTGTGGATATTTCATAATCTGATGGATAGGTACATATATCTCCAGTGGGGTATGGTGGCTGCACTATGGAAGATATAGATGTTCTCCTGCTAGTAGTGATGGCCTCAGTTGTAATAAACTCAATTGGCATATCATAATGTGGTGGGAAAGCCTGTGGCTGTATCATTGCTGATGGTATTGAAGCTTTTCTTACAATAGCCTCTGTCGTGGTAACATCTGTGGCTGTTTCATGTTCAGGGGGAATTGCAATGACATCCACTACAGACGTTGACTGTGGCATAAGTGAGGGCATAGCTGCTCCATAGACCATCACAAAAGGTGATGTTGTTACTTCAGCAACTGTAGGAGCTGGTGTTATCTTAGCAACTGTGGTTAATGGGGTCACCTTAGCCACTTCAGTTATTGGGGTAACTTCAGCAACAACAGGTGGAGGATGAAGGACTGTTGATATTGCTGATATTCTAACAGGAACATCAGTTGTAATAATCTCTGTAGATGATTCATACTTAGTAGGGAGGGTGACCACTTCAGCTATAGGATGTGGTTGCTCTATAGGTGGCTGCTGCATGACTTCAGGCAAAACTTGCAATGGCTGGACAGCTTGTAGTATTGATGGTATTTCAGGATCAGTTTCAGTGTTGTTGAACCATGTAGACATCACCTGCTCTGCAGATAAGGTTACTGGAAGTGAATGTTGTACAATCATTTGCTGAAGCACTATTGGTATTGGTGGCATACTAACTGCCTCAGTGGTAATTACTTTAGTATGCATATCCTGTTCTTTTTGTTGCATTACAACTTCAAATCCATCATGTTGATTGTGTTGAGACAGAACAGTTGAAGAGACTGAAGCTGTCCTATCTTGGGCAACTGTTGCTTCTGAAGGTATCTCATGCTGTAGTGGTAGGGTAACAACTTCTGTCACAAGATGTGGTTGTACAATTTCAGTTTGTGTTGGGGCCTGAGGAGCTGGTGCTTCAGCTGAAACCTCTGGTGGCATGGTTATGAACTCTGACACTGTTTGTGGAAGTAGAGATAGTATAGATTGTCTTCTAGTTGCAACTTGGACAGCAAGTGGGTGCATAGTAACCTCTGGCTCTGGAGGCATTGTGATGACTTCAGACACTGTTGGGGGTGGCTGAGCAGTTGGCAGTGTTGGCTGACCCACTAGTTTTAGATGGGCTACTGGAGGTACATATGGTTTCTTGATTGGAAGAGGTACATTATATGCCAGAATGGGTGTGTTCTGACATGATGACACTGCCATGACACCAGCCAGAGATAGTGGCGGGTGGCCTTCTGAAGTCATGGATTCTATCTTTGCTTGTGCTTTAGCAACAATTGTCTCAGAGTTGGTCAATTTCTCTACTGCCAGAGTTGGGGCTATCAAAATTGGGGGTGGATACCTTACTGTGGGGATTGATGCTCTCCTAACTTCAGCCTGGGCTGAGAATGTCTCAGTGCTTGTTTTCTGCTCTGAAGGTGTGGTTCGAATGCCTAATACCTTTATGGATGGGATGGAGCCTCGTCTGATGGGTGCCTGGACTGTTATGCCCTCTGTTGGTGAGCCAGGCTCAGATGGCAGGGTTATTACCACATATGTTTGCAAACATTTAGCATGTCTAGGAGACAAAGGAGACTTGGGAGATGTTGCATTCAGCTTAGACTCCACAGTTCGGGTTAGACTCAGTGACAGAGCATTTGGAGGTTCCCTGGTCCTGGGCAGTGTTGTAGCTTTGGGAGCTACATGAGGTGGTTTGACACTATCCCCTGGTTTGTGGCTGAAAACCAGACCAGCTGGAATGGTTAAAGGTTTAGGTGGTATGGGTGGAGGAGGCTTGATTGCTTGACAAGAGTCAATTGTTGCAACAGAAGATTGTGCTGTAGAAACGGGCACAGCAATGGAAAAAGATGATGACATGGAAACAGGTGGTTTTGGTTGAATAGCTGGCTTGGCTAAAGTGGTGGGTGGAGGTGTATCTGCTACATATATTTCTACTGTATCTGTAACTCTTGTCACCATCATGGGTTTATAAGGAACCAGTGGAGCTGAAGCTACAACTGGCAAAGCTGACATGACAGTGGATACTGAGGCTGTATATATGCTGGATACACTAGTAGCAGCAGTGGGAAAAGGGGACACACTGACAACAACAGGGCCTACACCTCTTTGACTGCCTTGTGTCAAATCAGCAGTGGTAGCTACTGACACTGTGCTAGCTATATCGTGTGTAGTTTTGCTAAGCACAGACATGTTTTCCACACTGGGTGGCACTATGATGACCACATGTCCTTTTCTAGCTGGTGTCGCCACTTGAGGTACAGTTGCACTATCAGGTATCATATCCTCCATTCTTGGCTGTTCATCCACAACTACAGACTGCATTGGCTGGTCAGACACTGTAGTTCCCATAGCTATGGTAGTGGTCATAGTAGGGGAGACATGCTGGACAGCTCTGACAAGTGAGGGCTCTTTTTTATTCTCAGACATTGAAACGGAAGTAGATCGGGGTGGAGGAGGAGGTGGGGCTTTCTTTTTGACTACTGTAGTTAATGCTAGAGCTGGTGGAGGCACCTGGACTGGTTGAACTGAGGCTGGGATCACTAATGGATTTAGTGATGAGATAGCTGTTTGAAGAGGGGCTGAGTGTACCACTGTAGTATGAGTTTGAGCTGGGGTAGTTACCAGAGTAGAGAATGATAGATGGACTTGTGTTGAGATAGGATATGTAGTTGTAATTAGGTCAGGTATTTGGACTATGACTGGACCAGGACACGAAGCAGGAGTGACAGGAGCAACAACAACTTGGGCTGGAGTTGGACCTGATGCTGATACTGAAACAGGTGTAGCACTGCCTGGTGTTGTGGGTTGAGCTGCGACTACAGCAGGTGCTAGACTTGGTGCTGAGACCTGCATAGCAGCTGGAGCCTCAGTAGACATTTGAGATGAAGATGAAACCAACTCTGGCATTTGAACCACAATAGGTACTGAAGTAGATGTTTGGCCTGGGGCTGGAATTGAGCCTCCAGCTGCAGGAGCTTTAACTTGAACTAGTGCAGCTGTTTGAGCTTTGGTTGGATCAGACACCACATCTGGTATTTTATCTACAACCATGGCTGGACTAGTAAAAGAGACTGAGCCCCGAGTAGGAGGAATACTTTCAATTACAACAATTGATGGTGGAGAGATGTCAGCTGGTGACTGGATTACAACAGAAGTTGGTGGTGCTGGTGTAGACAGTGGGGTTGAGTCTGATGAAAGAGGTGGTTGAGCTTGGATTGAAGAGGAATATGTAGCATTAGAAGCAAAACTGGATTCTGTAGTTGCTGGTGAAGTTGGAGGTGATACTGGTGATACCGGAGGATGTGTAGTGGGTAGTTCTGGGGCTGAAATTGGAGCTGGAATACGTTTCAGCTCAGGAACTTCACACACCACATTTAAAGGCTCTATATCAGCAGTTACAGACCACATTGGGCTTATGGTGGGCTCCTCCTTAGTGTCAGACTCATCGCTGGGAGTAATGTCAGAGGAAATACCAACACCATACTCCTCTGCAAGACTGTCATCTTCTTCCTCTCCAGATGAACACTGGGTAATCTTGAGGTCTGGTATGGGAAACAGTGACCTTCTGAGGGCAGGATCTAGAGGAACCATTGGCCTAACAAAACTTATTGATCCACTTGGAGTACTGGGAATAACGGCCACCTCAGGACGCTTAGGAGGTTCAGATGGACGTGGAGGAGCTGGCCTTTTCTTTTTATTCACTGGCAGTTCACTGGCAGTTTCAGTGCCTGGCACATTCTTATCAGTTTTTCCAGTGAAAGATACCACTTCCATAGGC
Source organism: Cetomimus sp. NI1144 (assembly GCA_900660305.1). NCBI lineage: Eukaryota > Metazoa > Chordata > Actinopteri > Beryciformes > Cetomimidae > Cetomimus > Cetomimus sp. NI1144. Next base: position 1,783 of record CABFOT010055619.1, on the reverse strand, counting down.
ATGGTCACCACACATGTCTCCACCACTGAGCAAGGTACAGTGAAAGAAGTCCATGATGGTAAAGAATCCATGGCATTCTGAGCCTGTTGAAATTCTTGCTCTATCATCATCAGTTCTCTCTTCTTCTGCATCATCTCCTCATAAACCTCCTCTGGAGATCTGAGTTTCTTCACAGATTCAGAGCCAGTGTCCCTTCTGGGCTGCATGTGTTGAGCTTCAATGTTCTTAATTTCAGGCTCCTCAACTAAGGACTCATAAAGATAATCTTCAATTGCCATTCCTCCATAGAGTGGCTCAATATCTGGAGGACTCTCCCCTGGAATAGCTTTAGTCCTCTGAATAATCTCCTCATATAATTCTTCAGCACTCATTAATGGTTTTGTTACATTACCCGTCTCTTCAGATGGATCAGAAGGAAAGTATGGTATCACTGTTGGTGAAGGCTTACTTCCCCTCTGTACAGCTTGCCTAGACTCTAGTTCTGATTCCATATTGGCAGAGTATTCAGAGCCAAATGTTCTATTGCCTTCTTCCATCACCTTGGCTTGTCTCAGCTCATCTGTGGGGGAAATATCCTCAATTGTAGACAGGTTACTAGGTGAAGGAAGTGGATGGCCCTGTCTTCTCTGAGCCTTAAGTTCATTATTGTCTCTTCTAGACTTCTTGGAGCTCCTCTTCTCGGGCTGCTCACCATCTTTCAAAGTTTTGTGTTCTCTCAAGACATCCTCTTCCTCCATCATATTATCCTCCTCTGATGAGTCTTCGGTGGTGGGAAGATACTGACCTGGCTGTCTATGCTTAGCTTTGCGATACTGTTTGTCTTCATTGGCTTTCTTGTGACTGGAGCTGCTGTCACTGTCCTCCTCCAGAGATGAGGCTGATGTGGGTGAATATCCTGGAGTGAAGCTAGATGCCTGAACACTAGATGACACCTTTGACAGAGATTCAGTGATGCTCTCTACCTCTTCGTCAGTGCTTTGTATTTGTCTCACCACTGGAATAGCTTTCTTGAAAATAGGGGTGGTAACAGTTTCAGGAACATCTTGACTGGTTGTAATATATGTCTTTGGGAGGGATTTTCTCCTTGCTGGGGTGTGTTCACTATCTGTGCTACATTTTCTTGACATTGGCTTGGCTGTCACTCTAGCATTATCCAGCTCAGCTTCCTCATATATCAGTTTCTTCTCTTTTTCATCTTCTGAGAGAGACATTTCTTCTTCACCACCCATACTCATTATCTGCTTGCGGAGGAACTCCTCATCTTCCATAGAGGAGTCAGCACTTTCAGTTTTGATGTCCCCACTGCTGGATGAGACAGTGCTCATCTTCAGCCTTCTCCTCTGGACCTGATGTGAGGGTGAGGGTGAGGTTGTGAGTTCACTCTCACTACTCTCCTCTATTGGGTGGAAACTCAGGACCCTCCTCTCACCTGTAATCTCTTCCTTCACTAACATGGATGGATCCGTTATTGTATCCTTTATAGAAGCATCACTGACCACCTGCACATCCTTCAATTCTTTTGATAAAGGTAAAACCTGGGGTTGATCTTCATCATTGTACTCTTCTTCCTTGGCTTTACCCTCAGGCAATTTCACAGAAAAAACTATCTTCTCCAATTTGATTTGTTGACTAACTGTGACCTGGGCAGTAGGGAGGGAGACCTTCCTCACTTGCATAGGATCCTTCTCAGTTTTATCTTGCTCCTAAAAGAGGATAGAAAACAAGGTAACAGTAAAGATGATGTCCCCCAAGAATGGTGCAGATCCTATCTTGGCCGAAGAGT
>CABFOT010055618.1:2144-17296 GCA_900660305.1 Cetomimus sp. NI1144 | reverse complement strand
GATCTGTGGACTTCACTCCTTTTGGTGTTTTGCTTCCAGCAGGTTCTGGTGATTTGACACCCCTTGGTGATTTAATTCCCTCAGGTTCAGGGGACTTGACTCTCTCTGGAGACTTGATTGGTGGAGGTGACTTGACTTTGGGAGGGGAGGTGATGGGTTCAGGAGACTTGATACCTCTTGGTGACTTGATTCCCGCAGGTTCAGGCGACTTGACGCCTGGAATTGGTGATTTTACACTGGGTGCTGGAGAGGTCACAGACAGCTCAGGAGACTTGATGCTCCTTTGTGATGTAATGCTCTCTGGTTCTGGAGACTTCACACTTGGTTCTGGAGACTTCACACTTGGTGTGGGAGACTTCACAGTTGGTTCTGGAGACTTCACACTTGGTGTGGGCGACTTCACACTTGGAGCAGGAGATGTTACGCTTTGTTCAGGGGATGTAACCCTTGGAGCTGGTGATTTGATTGAAGGCTCAGGTGATTTGCTAGTTGAGGGTTCTGGTGACTTGATACTAGGGACAGGAGAAGTCACAGTGGGAGCAGGTGATCTGACTGAAGGCTCAGGTGACTTTACACTAGGTGTGGGGGACTTCACAGCCATCACCTCCTCTGTGGAAGCTGCTCTGCGGATAGTCAGGGTGAAGTGAGCCTCCTGTCGGCCTGCTGAGTTCTCCACCACCAGCAAGTAATTGCCCTCTTCAGAAGCTGTCACAGAGGAGATCTCCAGGCTGGACTTGTACTGCGTGGTAGTTACCTGGATACGGTGTGAGGATGAGAGGGTTCTGCTCTCATGCATCCATGTTACACTGGGCGCAGGCTCCCCATCAATATCACAGGAAAAGCGTGCCGTCTCTCCCTCTGCTACTGTTAACGAGTGGGGCTTGGTGAGGATCCTGGCTCTGAGAGTAGGCTTCACCTTACAAACAGAAACCTCCTCAGTAGCAGCAGATCTCAGTTTAGCCTCAGATGTGGTGTGTTTCTCAGTCAGAGAGAACTTGTCAGAGGACGCAGATGAGTAGGAGGCAGATGACAGGTACTCAGTAGAGCCGAACTTTATGGATGTGTCATATCTCTCAGCAGAGGCTGCATATCTATCACGCGTAACAACCTCTCGTGTCTCTGTTACCTTGGACTTGCTCTCCTCCACCTCAAAGTGGGTCTTGGAGGCATAGCCAGCCTTGAAATGGGAGGTGTGGTAATGGTCTACTCGGGTGATTTCAGGGACATATGGTTTAGGAGCTTCCTCATCCTTGCGGCGCGATGAGTAGGTGGTGAACTCCCCACCTGACACATCCAGGATGCCGTAGTCAGAGGCCTCTCCCTTGGAGTTGGAGCATACACAGCGGTATGTGCCACTGTCTTCTGCCTGGCAGTTAAGGATGTTAATGGACAACACACCACTCATGTTGGTGAATACATACTTCTCGCTGCTCTCATAGATTTGAGTTCCATTGTGGAACCATGTGACCTCTGCCTCAGGCTTGGCCTGGACATTCAGGGTGAATGTGGTGTCCTGGCCGCCTGGCACGCGGTGAGAGCGCATCCTGACGGTGACACGGGGAGTGTGGTCAAGGCTGAAAGGTGTCTGACTAACCACCTGGTATGTCCTCTCTGACTTCAGAGCGGCCTTCCTGGCCTCATAGCGGGACATGATATCAAAGCGGGCAGACCTCTCAAACCTGGAGGAGGAGCGGGAGGACCTCTCAACTGACCTAATTGGGCTGGGGGAGCGGGGACGGGTCCTCTCTGGGGTAGGGGACCTCCTCTCCACGACTTCTCCCTCCATCTCCAAAGGAGGCCGGGCACGTGGTGGTCGGATGAGCTCAGAGACAGGGCGCATCAGCTCGATGTATGTGGGAGACAGAGACCTTCTCCTCCTCATAAACTGAGAAATTGTACGTTTCTTTTTTGTCTCGGCAACCTCAACAACCTCCTGCCTGAAGACCTGCCTCCTCTCTTCCTGTTTCATAGCACGTCGCTCAAAGCGGACAGGGCTGCCAGTAGGAGAGGCAGAAAACCCAAGCTCCAGGTCATCCTCCAACATCATTTTGTCTTCTCCTGTTCTCCTCACGGACAGGTGGTCCTCAACAGGCATCGTCAGCTCTTCATCACTCAGGTCTCCCAGAGATCTCCTCCTGGATCTGAAGGATGCCTCAGATTCAGGGGATGGAGAACGGCGGGCAGGTCTAACTGTCTCCAGGTCATCCAGAGTGAGTTTAGGAATGCGCCATCTTGGCCTGTACTGGTCAGTGATTCTGGGGAGGGGCATGACATAGAACTGCTCCCACCTGGACAGGCGGATGCGTCTCTGTCTCTTCTGCACAATCCTCTCCATCCTCTCTGGAATCTGGTATTGGTCTCTGAGCTTCCTGTACCATTTCATGTCAGAAAGAGCCACAAACTGTCTGATGGTTTTGTCCTCAACCAGAGCTTTAGGGTCATGCACCACGGGCTCGGGGATCTCATATGGCATAAAGATCCTCCTGTCTTCCTCCAACTTCTTGGCCTCTGACTTCTCCACTGTGATGTCAAACTCACCCTCGACATTCTTGGTGCTCACTGCAGGCTTGTAGACCTCTGCAGCGAATTTGAGAGCCTCCTGGGCAGTGGGGTTCAGCGGGACCTTCTCCTCTGTGGCAGCAATGTGCTGAGCCATCTTGTTTGTCTTGTCAATGTGTTTCTGGATGTGTCTGTATTTCTCCTCCTCACTCTTATACTCCCTCCTGGTGTAAGTAAGGCGGTCCACCTTCAGCGTAGCCTGGCAGCTGGAAGAGCCAGCAGAGTTGGTGGCAGTAACCTTGTAAAGACCAGCGTCCTCGAGCAGAGTCTCTCTGATGTGCAGGACATGATAGTCTACATCCTCCTGTATGACTGTGATTTTGTGACCGAACTGCAGTGGCTTGCCATCCTTCTCCCATTTCAGAGTAGGAGTGGGGATTCCAGACACTCTGAGGTTGAAGCAGACACTGTTTCCCTCTACACACTCAATGTTAGCCAGCAGGCGCTTGAACATGGGTCTCATGGTCTCCTCCACCACAGGATGAGGGGTCACAGTGAGACGGGCAACACAACTGTCTTCTCCAAACTTGTTGTGGGCCATGACGGTGTATTCAGCATCATCATCATTGTCCAGGTTGTGAATCATCAGCTGGTACAGACCCTTATCGCTGGTGAAGGTGTACTTGCCGTCATTGTCACCTGGTTTGATTCTCTGTCCATTCTTCAGCCATGCTACATGTGGTTCAGGGTGCACAGTGATAGTGACACCAAAGCGCACGTCCTCACCAATGTAGGCAGTGCGGTTGTAGAGAGGCAGCGTGAACTCTGGTGGCCTCTGCAATAGTGTAGACTTGTCAACCCTCCTCCTCATTTTCTTGAGAGAACGGCTGATGTAGTGCTCCCTGATGCTCCTCACTGTCTCAACGAAGAGCTCGCCATAGGCACTGTCCTCTCCATCATCACTCACTACCTTGCATCTGTACACACCATCATCACTGTCTTCAATGTCCTTCACATAGATGCTGGCAAAACCATTACTGTAGGTAATCTCATACTTGGGGCTTGGGTGTAGCTGACGGTTACCAAAGTACCATGACACCTGTGTGCTCTTATCATAGTTGGCGATGCTGCAGGTGAATCTGACATGTCCACCTTCCTCAGCTGAGCCATGCATGACTGGACCAGTGCGCAGGCCGTGATACTCATTTCCAATCTTCACTTTACCCACAGCCAGTCCTCTTTGGTTCTTGAAGGCGCCGCCATAGGCCACACGAGCTGCTGAGACAATAGTCTCAGTCCTCTTTACCAGAGACTGGTAGTACCGTCTGTGTCTCAGTGTCTTGATGATCTTGCTGCTGATGTTCTCAATCTTCATCTTAAGCCACGGGTGCTCCAGAGCCTCTTGGGCTGTCATTCGGAGCTTCTTGTCCTTGATCAGAAGTCTGTCCACAAAGTCCATAGCCTCCAGGCTGGTGTCCTTGAATGCTTCATTGTCAAAGACATATTCACATTTGGAGATATTCTCAATCATCTTAGTTGTGGACTCTGCAGTGAAGGGATTGAGACCGCTAAGCAGGACATAGGCCATCACACCGACAGACCACATATCAGTGGCTGTGTTGATCAGGTCATGTCGGTGAACCTCGGGGGCGCAGTACTCTGGAGCTGAGAACAGCACTCTGATGTTTTCCCCTGGCACCAGCAGCCTAGCCTGGCCCATCTCGATTATCTTCAGCTCAGTGCTTCTCCTTGTGGTGTAGACAATGTTGTCAGGGCGGATATCAAAGTGGCCAAAGTTGTGGCTATGCAAGAGCTTGAGCGCAGAACAGACTTGTCTCAGGTAGCGGACAATCTCCTGCTCTGTAAGCTCAAAGTTTCCGGTGCCAAGGCGCTCAAAGATGTCAACGCCAGAGATGAACTCAAAGATCAGGATGATCTCCTCCATGCTCTCGAAGTATTCATGCAGGTATATGATGTTCTTGTGCCTGGCCAAGTTGAGGGCCTCAATTTCCCTGAGGACCAGCTCACGGTCAGTTCCTCTAACCTTGATGAATTTTGCCATGAATGTCTTCTTAGTGGCAATCTCCACGCAGCGGTGGACAACTCCAAACTGGCAGCGAGAGAGCTCCTCAGAGATGATGTATTTAGAGGACAGCTCCTTGACCTTATAGAATTGAGCCTCCTCCTTGGTGATCTCTCTGGTCTCATCCACTTCCTCATCATAGTTCCTAATCACAGACTTGTCCTCCTTTGTGGTGATGGGCTCAGTTGGATCAGAAGTAGGGCTCAGTCCAAACTGGTTCTCGGCCATGACACGGAACTGGTACTTGGTCTTTCCAAACACATTGATGATGGTGAAGCTGCAGTCAGTGGTCTGGCCAGCACGGATCCACCTGTCAGCAGTAGTGGGACACTTTTCCACGATGTAGCTGATGATGTTGCTTCCACCATCATTGGCAGGGGGCTCCCATGTCAGAGTGATGGAGTCTCGGGTAATGTCGCTCACCTTGATTCCTTTGGGAGCTTCAGGCACATCAGCCACGTCTACTTCAATGGTTTGCTTGTCCATTCCAAACCTGTTCTTTGCGGTGATTATGTAATAGCCAGTATCCTTCCTCTGGACTCCCTTCTGGAAGACCAGGGAGGTGAAGGACCTGGTGGTGATGACTTGGTGATAAGGTGAGTTAGAGAGGATCTCCTGGCCCTTCTGCCAGGTGATTGCTGGTTCAGGCTTGCCAGAGATGGGGATCTTGATGGTGATGACATCGCCGCGGACAGCGTGGACTGCTCCCATTCCCTGGAGCTCCTTGGGCAGGTGGATCTTTGCAGGAACTGGAAGAAAGAATATAACATTAGTACAGTATTAGTCAACATATCCATCTTGCTTTATAAAATCAGTGTTTACAGACTCAATAAGCAATTTTACAACTGAATAAATAAGAAATGAAAAGCAAAGTAGTAATCTCATAGAAAATAATTACAAGTAATTTCCAATATTCAAATTTGCAAAGTTGCAAAGAGTTGTTCCAGCAGCAGGTATCATCCAATGGATTTGAGTACATACTAAATGGAAGATGCACGTTTTGCAATACCAAATATTATTTGTGTATATATGGCTTACCTTCCACCTCCAGGTTAACTGTTGTGGAGATGGATCCTTCAGAGTTGGTGGCTCTGACTTGATAGACTGCGGCATCAGTCTCATCAGCAGCAGTGATGACCAGCTGGTAGTAGCCTCCCTTGAACTCCTGGGCCTTGATCTTGGTTCCATCTGCCATTATCTCCTTTCCACTGCGATACCATTTCACCACAGGCTTGGGGTGTCCCACCACCTTGCATAAGAATAATAGCCATGTAAATAAATTGTATTTGTATAGCATCCGTTATTCAATAAGAAAGAACTGAAATGATTTTGTATTGACATGGAAGCGGAACACATTACAGAACAGTTACGATATTAGCTCCCTTTAGTCATTTTCCTACTAAGCACTGATATTGTTTAGATATATTTAGACATGGATTTTAGGTCAAAATAAAATAATGACTAAATGAATAAATAAATACATAAGTAAATCTAGTGTTATGGAAACAATTGTTCATAAACACAGCAGGCAAATAAGTGAAAGGAAATGAAACAGTGTAGATAAAGCACCTTAGTGACCAAGGTGGCATTGGCGTGGTATTTAACGGTCATGTCCCTGATCTCCTCCCGGAATACAGGAGCACGAGGCGACTGCTCCGACTTGGGGATAACAGGCTCAGAGATCTCGCTCCAGTCGCTCTCTCCTCCTATGTTCTTGCACTTGACGCGGAACTCATACTCAAAGCCCTCAATCAGGCCCTTGACCTCGTAGGTGGTCTCCACCATCTGCTTGGTGGTCACCGACATCCATTTGTTCTGCTTCTTCTCACGTTTCTCCAGGTAGTAGTTTGTGATTTTAGCTCCACCATCGCTGCTTGGAGGCTTCCAGCAGACAACACAGGAGTCCTTGGTGGAGCTAATGATGAAGGGCTGCTGGGGGATGCCAGGTTTTTCTGAGGAAAAAAACAGGCATGTTATTATAATAATGTCTATGTGTGGGATGTTTGTAAAGTCAGTTCTGTCTAACTTTAAGTAAAAGCAAAGACATAAAAACACATTAATTTTCGAAGGAAACAAAGGAAACATAATGAATGACAGTCACCCCACCACTCACCGTATGGACTCTTGATGATGAGGACGGAGGGGATCTCCAGTGGCTCACTGACTCCATATTGGTTCTGGGCAGAGACTCTGAAGTAGTAGCCGGCGTTTTCGATCAGGTTGGGGACGCGGCAGGTGGTGCCGGAGACGGAGGAGGACACCAGGTGCCACTGCTCTCCCTCCTTGGCCTCACGCTTCTCCACAATGTAGTTGGAGATCATGGTGCCTCCGTCGTCCTTGGGCGCCTTCCAGCTGATGATGACGGAGCTCTTCAGCAGCGCGTCAACAACAATGGGGCCCTCAGGCACACATGGTTTATCTGGATGAACACAAAACAAGTAGGAAGGTCTCATTTATATATCCAGATATAGGAATATTTTTCATCAATTCCCAAAAAGTGAAGACATTCACATGTAATATTAATGACATATAAATAATGTATTGAATCACTACAACTACAACAACTAACATAATTGATAACAATATTAATACAAAATAACATGTCAGTATTATGCCATTCTGGCCAGTAGTAATACGTTACCTTGGATTTCAACACGCAGCACAGTGTCGATGGTTCCATAGACGTTGCTGAGCTGCACCTTGTAGCGACCTGCGTTGGTCTTTCTCTGTACGTTCCTCACCACAAGGTGAGTGTAGCTCTCCGTGTTTTCAATGATCACATTCTCAGATGAGTTCAGAGGCTTCTTGCCATAGAACCACATGATCTGAGGGATGGGCCGTCCGATGTAGACGACATGGAGCCTGAGGCTGGTTCCAGAGCCAGCGTTGTACTTCTCCTTCAGAGGGAAGCCGGGGTGGAACTGAGGTGCCGCTTGGAGACGCAGTTTACCGCTGGTCTCGATCTCTCCAGCCTCGTTGATAGCCCTGCAGGTGTACAGGCCCTCGTCTTCCTGCTCATTGGTCAGAATGCTGAGGGAGTGGTTGCGGCCATCGGAGCTCATCTTGTACTTGCGGCTCTGGATCAGCTCCTTGCCATAGCGGTACCATTTGATCTCAGGCAGAGGTCTGCCGATAATACCGCAGGTTAGAGTGCCGGACTCGCCAAGCTTGGTGGTCATGTCTTGGATTTCTTCCTTCAGTGCTGGAGCCTCGCCAACTACAAAAACATTAGCAGTTTCATTTAGAGTACACATTTGTTATGTTAAAGCTCAATTGTATGGTCCTTAAACATACGTATATAGATTCATCACAGCTTAATGCCTTTTTGTTGCGTATTTATTTACGTTCATTGCATATGTAAAGTATGCAGAAATGCAAATATTAGTGCCTAAAAATGGAAAATTCAACACAAATCATTTTTTAATGTTCAAAAGACTGAATTCCACATCAACTCACTGTTCAGTTTGGTCTTGATGCCCATGGCGGTCCTGCGGGGCCGACTGAGTCCAGCCTCGTTCTCGGCCAACACTCTGAACTCGTACTCGGTGGCCTCCATCAGGCCGCCCATGGTGAACTGACGGTCCTTGGAGCGCTCCTTGTTGCACTTCTTCCAGGCGCTCTCTCCAGCCTGTCTGAACTCTATCCAGTAGCCCAGGATCTCCTTCCTGCCATCATACTCAGGCCTGAGCCAGTGGATGGTGATGCAGTCTTTGGTGACAGAGATGATGTCGATCTCTCCTGGCTGACTGGGTTTGTCTGGGAGGAGACAGAGAGGGGAAGAAACACGCTGAAGAACTGTCGGTAAAATACCATGTTCATTCAAATAGTAAAACTATGAATACTAAGTATTCCATCGTTAATATCTCCGATCGGGTGAATATGATTCTGTAAAAGATATGGCTTATATTATCTGAAAGGTTATTTGACAAACAACTGCATGAAATAAACTGTTCCACACAATCCTACAAATCAACTGCTTCTTCTTGTCTTGTTACACTTATTCTAACGCCTAACGTCCGAAGTATTTTTGAATCTGAATGTATTCAGATGTAAAACATTTCAAGGAGTTTCTCACTCACCAAATGGATCTTTGCAGACCACAGATTCTGATGCAGGACCAGGCTCGCTCTGGCCGATGTCGTTCTGAGCCACGACTCTGAACATGTACTCTGCGTCTGGGATGAGGCCGGTAACATTGTACATGGTGGTGGTGATGTGGGTCTTGTTGTGACGGACCCACTTCTCTGTGGACACCTCCCTCCTCTCCACATAGTAGCCCGTGACCCTGGATCCTCCGTCGTCCCTGGGTCGGGCCCAGGACAGACCCACTGTGGACTTGCCCACGTCCATGATCTCTGGTGGGTTGCTAGGAGGCTCTGGTGGGCCTGCGGTTCAATACACATTATTATGGTCATGAATATTTACAATAACTATTGACATCAGAGCATTGTTATGTGTCCAATTACACTCTTAGGACTGCCCCATTTATTTAATCGGTTGACAATGTTAGAATTTTTCTTCTCCTTTTGTATGTTATTTCTTAGAAGATTATAGGGCCTATAATAATAGTGACGAAATGGCATTGGTCTTTGACAAGCACTATATTATTTGACACATCATTCAACTTGGATGATGGAATAACAATGAAATGTGATCATCTAGAAAGCCAACTGAACACAACCAGACACAATCAATACTCACACAGTGGTGTCTTTGGAATGACAGACTCGTCAGACTTGAGGGATCTGCTGACACCAAACTGGTTCTCAGCAGAAACCTTGAAGTGGTACTCCACGTTCTCCTTCAGGCCCTTCACCACCAGAGAGGTCTCTGTAACCCTGGAATCCACCGTGCACCAGGCAGCCTTGGGAACCTCTCGTCTCTCCACGATATATCCCAGGATGTCGGAGCCCCCATCATCTGAGGGAGGCCTCCAGCTGACTCTGACCGACCTGGCTTGAATGTCGTCAAACTCCAGAGGTCCTTCTGGGACGTCCGGACGGCCGATCACCTTCACCTGAAGGTGCAGAAAGTTACCTTTAAGTTCTGTAGTTTTGTATTCATATGCCCAGTATGATCTATATGTTTCTATTCTATGAGCTCTTGATTTATATTTTATTGACCATTTGCTATTCTATTTAACTAAATAACGGACTGATCTTGATCTTTATTGATGACTTTAAGGTCACGCTTGTTTTCACACTCATTTGTAAACCTTGATTGATTAACTTCACAACCAACCAACTAACCAGTTTAATCACTATTTGTACAGCACTTTTCTAAACAACAGTTACAAAGTGCTTTCCGAAACAGAAAAGCTAAATAATTAAATAAATGAAAGAGAACATAGAAATGGAAACAAGAGTAAATAAAAATGAGACATGAGATTGAAAATGATATCAAATAGGAGGAGAGGATTATAAACAGGGGTGTAACACTGATATAAAAGATGAGACTGATCTAACCAGCCTGAGATCCTCCTTAGTGGATCCACTAACCTTGATGTAGACGGCCTTCTTGCCACATTTGTTTTCCAGTATTAGGTCGTAGGTGCCGGTGTCATCTTTGTGGGCTTCCTTGATGACCAGCTCTGTGATGTCATCATGGGTGGCGATCATGGCCCTGTGGGAGATGTCACGGCCATCTTTGGTCCACTTACACGTGGGAACAGGTTTACCCTTGATGGCCACAGACAGACGGATGACGCCTCCCTGCCGGACCACGTAGTCCTCCTCGTATTTGCAGTCGAGCTCGTAGTCGGGATAATCTGAAGAGGAGACCATGTTGAATTGGGTTACTTCGATTATAATACGTGTTTTTTTAGTAAAAGAGACAAAACTCTATTTAGATTTACAAAGTAAAGAATGTATGGCATAAGGTTGCACGGTATACCGGTACTTCAAAGTGTATAAAGGAGTGTGTATAAAACATGTCAATATAATGGTATGTCTTACCAAGCATCTCCTGGACTTTAACAACCCCAGGGATCTCAGCAGGCTCTCCAGGTCCGCCAGCATTGCAGGCCATGACCCGGAACTTGTACTCGGCTCCCTGAGGCATGTGGGTCAGGGTGTATTCACATATCTTGGTAGGAGTGGTGTTGCATTTGGTCCATTCCACTTGGTCGACCTTCTGCATCTCGATGAGGTAGCCTGTGACCACTGAGCCTCCCTCTTCTGCAGGAGGCAGCCAGGCCAGGGACACTGATGTTCTGGTAGTGTCTGTGACTCTGGGCTGGACCGGAGAACCTGGAGGCTCTGTTCAAAACAAGAGAACACAGCACATCTGCACTGATAAATCCCTTCTCTACAGGAGACAGCCAGGCCAGGGACACTGAGGTCCTGTGGGTGGTCCTGAGCTTCCTGGAGTGCTTGGAGGCTTTGTTGCCAGTCAGGAAATATCATGAATCACATCTATTTTATAAATAGTTTATAGTTATATAGTTTGAATTAATCCCTCAAGCAAACCTTCCAATTGTACAAGTGGGTGTATTTGCAGTGGCATATAATTCACATTAAGCTTGCAGGACATACCAATGGGGTCCATTGCCACAGTGATAGCAGAGCTCTCGCTGGGTTTGCCGGCTCCTCTGGAGTTGATGGCAGTGACTCTGTGTTCGTACTCCAGGCCCTCGATCAGCCCTGAGGACCGGTATCTGGTCATGGTGACAGGGTTCTTGTTAATCCTGAACCACCTGTCTGAACGGATCTCTTTACGCTCGATGATGTAGCCGGCAATGGTGGAGCCGCCATTGTCCTCGGGTGGGTTCCAGGTCAGGGTCATGCCCTCATGAGTGACATCAAGCACCTCTGGCCTGCTAGGAGGTCCAGGAATAGCTGCAGAGAGAAAGAGTGATGGAGACAGAGAGGGGTGGAGAGAAGAGAAGGAGAGATGAAAACAGGTGAGGACAGAGAGGAAGAAGCCGAGGCAGAGGAGAGTATACAGATGGAAATAGACATAAGGGACATTAGATACAAAACTTTCCTTTGAAATATGTTTATAAAATGGATGGAAATAATAGAATAATAACAATTAACTTTCATTGTACAGCACCTTTCAGAACTAATGTTACAATGTCCTTTATAGCATTAGAAAATGACAAGTGAATAAATCAAATGAAACGGAGAGCAGAGGAGAAACCAGATGTTATGGATCCACGACACAGATGAGAAGATAACTTACTCTTGGCGCTCTTGCACTCGACCACCTCAGACTGCAGGAAGCCACTGACACCGAAGCGGTTCATGGCGGCGACGCGGAACACGTACTCGGTTCCCTCGCTGAGTCTGGTGAACTTGAAGCAAGGCCTTGTCAGCGACTCGGAGACAGTGATCCAGCCTGGCCGGTGGGCATCACGCTGCTCCACCACATAGCCGCTAATGTTGGCTCCGCCGTCCTTCTCCGGAGGCTCCCAGCTGGTTGTTACTGATACTCCATCAACCTCATCGATCCTCACTGGACCCACCGGGACACCAGGTTTGTCTGGACAGACACGAGAGATGGCTGTTTAGAATCTAATAACACCACGGCGTAGACATTCAGAATGTGTTTTGATATCAAGACCTTTGCTTAAACATCGAGTGCCTTTCCACTGAACACTAAACCATGTTTTTCCTAAATGTATACATCCATTTTAAAAGTGTAAGTTAAGAAAGTGATTTCTCTACTAGTACAACATACTTCTATACAACCCTAATTTGCACGTCGAAAGGTAACAGCATGTCCTTACCGAGGATGATGACCTTGATGACCTCTGTGGCCACCCCGATGGCGTTCTTCACCTCCAGGGTGTAGTGTCCCGTGTCATTGATGGTTGTCTCACGGACAATGAGTCGGGTGTATTTGCCATTGCTGTCGATCTTGATGCGGTCCAGGCTGTCCTTCATCTTAACGCCTCCGAAGGACCAGGAGCAGACGGGCTGAGGGCGACCCTTGATGGGGATGTTGAGGTCGATGGGTTTTCCGCTGTGCACGTGCACAATCCTCTGAGGGATGCTGGTCATGTCGATCGTGGGCATCACTGGAAAGGGAGGATCAAAGTATTGTAGCGATGTCAGATCAAATCCTTATTTTGTCAACTCCTTATTGGTTTTCTCCCCGAAGACTGAGTATTTAAAGGCCTCATCTGTAATAAGTATATACCAGCAAACTAAAACTCAACACAACACAATATTAACTAATACCACTTGTCATTCGTTAAGCCATGATATGTGGGTAAGATCCTAGTACTACAATGCAGATGGACAACTTCAACAATTGAACCATTTGTATTGTGTCATTATGTTTCTGTGACATCGGGCTGTTCCATGTTGTAGTTGAGACAGACTCCTCTGTCTGTGCTCATGTCAGGATGAGGATGGGGGTTGCTGTACCTTTGATATCCTGGATGGTGACAGGCGTGATGATGTCCATGGGCTCGCTGACTCCCCTGCTGTTGGTGGCTCTGACTCTGAACAGGTACTGGTCGTTCTCTGTCAGAGACTGGATGGTGTGTTGGGACACCGAGGCCTTGACGGTGGCCACGGCGCTCCACCTGTCTGATCCCACCTTGCAGGCCTCGATGATGTACCCAGTCAGCCTGCTGCCGCCGTCATGGAGCGGCTTCTCCCAGTGCAGGATGACTGTGGACTTGGTGACATCAACGATCTGGAGGTCCAGAGGCACCGACGGTACTTCACACACCAGCACTGCCTCGGCAGTTTCGCAGGGCTCGCCAATACCGTAGATGTTCTCTGGCAGAACTCTGAAGAAGTAGTGCACTCCCTCCTCCAGACCAGTGATCCTGAACAGTGTCTTCCTGCACTCTGTAGTGATGGTCTTGTAGGACTTCATGCTGGCTTCACGCTTCTCCACAATGTAGTTGCTGACGTGAGCGCCGCCATCAATGCTTGGGACATCCCAGGTGATGACGACAGACTCCTTGGTGTAGTCCTTCACCTTGACTGCATTCGGAGGGCCAGGCGTGTCTGGAGGAAAAGGAAGAGTGGAGCAACAGATTACAGTACTGTTTGTGTGACTTATTTTATTTCATTATTTCATATGTCTGCTTACAAGGAATCTGAGTATAAACAATCATATATATATATTCCAATAATGAAAACTGTTGAAGAGATACTGGTAGTATCTTCCATACATCATTCAGTGCATGTGTTATTTTCCGATCACTGCCTCCTGCATGACCTACCGTAGACTTTAACCAGGATGATGGCGGTCTTCTTGCCGGACGGATTCTCGGCCTCTACGATGTATTTTCCAGAGTCGTAGCGGTCGACCTTCTCCACTACCAGAGAAGTGTAGCTCTCAGTGGTCTCAATGTAGCCGCGTCTTTGCAGCTCCACCCCGGTCTTCCTCCAGGTCACCACCGGTGTTGGGCGGCCGGTGATGGTGACAAACAGCCTAAGGGTTCCTCCAGCACGCAGACACACCGTCTTCTTCTGATCGTCAGCCAGCTCCAGGTCGGGCATGTCTGGGAGGGCCGGGGATAGTAAGATGGTCTGTTGTCAGAGTCAAATAATCTAATAATTGCTAAATAATACACTGCAATGTGTCATGGATACATGGCTGCACTGGGAACAACAAGTTCTCTTTCTATATTCTTTAAAAGATTATGTTTTGTATATAGGAGATTTCTGCAGGAAACTGAGGCGACACTGTATTTGAATAGCAAAATGTTATTCATCTAACAGTCAAGTGACTAAAGTAGATGTTTTACAATATCACTTGATAATCTATAGACTATTTCCCATTATTGTGAATGTCACCTGAAGATCTGTAGACTTCTTATAGTTAACATTATAGTTAACAGGAAGGTGAGCCTCAAGATTTAACTATCCTTGTGAAGCGTCCCTGAAACTGATCAGTGCAAGAGTCCAAATATCCGGACAGGAATTCTGCAGCATTACAATAATTAATCCTTCCTTATTTTAAAAAAAGTTTTAAAAAATCTTGTCAAAGTGTCTTGTTTGAGACGTCACTCCCAGATTTAAGCTTCCTGTCTTTTCCTCCCTCTGGCCAACTTACCGACTCTCTCCACTGGCTCCGTGACCGCACTGGGCTCGCTGAACTCCCCGGTACCATTACTGTTTACAGCGGCCACCCTGAAGCTGTACTTCTTATTGGCTGCCAGGCCGGCGGCCACATACACGTTGGTCTTGAAGGGCTTGGCTGTGGCGCGGTACCACTGCTCAGAGTCTTCCTCCAGGATCTCAACCACATAGCCGGTGACATCTGAGCCGCCGTCGTACATGGGCCGTGTCCAGGTCATACTGATGCTGTGCTTGGTCGTGTCTGTGATGCGAGGCACCGAAGGGGGAGCTGGGGTGTCTGGGAAAGACAGAGATAGGATATGGTGTTATATTAAGTGATCTATGTTAAATGTGTCATAGCAAAAAATATATATATACTTTTTATTTATTTGTTACAAGACAGGATGCAAGGTGGAAGAGGTTAAATACCAGGATACCAAGGAAAAGGCTTCTTGCACTTTGAGTGAAGTGTCTGTTTCATGTTCTTACATGTGGGGTCCTTGCAGAGGATGTATGATGAGGCGTCACTCGGCTGGCTGCTCCCA
>CABFOT010055617.1:18273-28597 GCA_900660305.1 Cetomimus sp. NI1144 | reverse complement strand
CGGGAACCTTCTCAGGTACTTTTTCAGGCTTCCTCTCGGGAACCTTCTCAAGTACTTTTTCAGGCTTCCTCTCAGGAACCTTCTCAAGTACTTTTTCAGGCTTCCTCTCGGGAACCTTCTCAAGTACTTTTTCAGGCTTCCTCTCGGGAACCTTCTCAAGTACTTTTTCAGGCTTCCTCTCAGGAACCTTCTCAGGTACTTTTTCAGGCTTCCTCTCAGGAACCCTCTCAAGTACTTTTTCAGGCAACCTTTCGGGAACCTTCTCAGGTACTTTTTCAGGCTTCCTCTCAGGAACCTTCTCCAGCAGTTCTTCAGGTGTTCTTTGAGGCACATTGAGAATTTCCTCCACTATTCTCTCAGGTGCCAGTATTTTCTTTGGGACCTTCACAGGAATATTTTCCACTTCCATCTGAGGGGCCACTACAGCTTTTCCTGGAGGCTTCTTCTCAGGTACTTGTTCAGATATTTGATCAGGTAATCTCTTAGCTAAATGAACAGGTACTTCATCAGAGCCCTTCTGAGGCACTTCTTCAGGTAGGAGCTTTGGTTTGGGCATCACTGCTTTAAGAGGGTATGACACACAAACATACACAAAACATGACTATAGAGACTGGTAAAAGGTGCTGCCGCACAAATAAGGACAAGTCTGACACAGTGGCGAATACCTTACTCAAATTAGCCATTTTTTTATGAAAAAGTCATGTTATTCTTAACCTATGTCAATCTGTATTAGTCAAGGACATTATATAATTTAAGTATATAGTTGTGCTTTGAGTAAAGTAATTCCACATTTAAAATGTAAAGAGACTTAGATGACAACATAGAATACAGAAGAAGCTAACAGAGTCCGCTTGTTACTGAGATCCAGTCAAGACATTAATATACCTTTCTTAAGGGGCTCTTCAAGAGGAGCAACAACAGGCTCGGGTTTCTTGGCTGCTTTTTTAGGCCCTGGTATTTTTTCCTCCACCGGAACTTTAAAGAGGATCATTCAAGTTTATAAGATGTCTTTGTATATAAAATGAAGTTGAAGAGTGTTGTTACAGATGGACAAAATATACACTCTAACGAGTGCAAAACATGAAAAAGACAACTCAACAATTGACAAAGAGCAATGTTGTTGGCCCATATCCCAAACAATATAATAACTCTGTGTGCCAGAGGTTAGAGGTTAGACATAATCAAAAAAGACAATTAACTAACACATGGCAGAAGCCAAAGAGATGTGAGCTTATGGTTTTAGGGTTTACCAAGAACACTGAGATGAAGTATCATTGACAGCCTACTGCTCTTCAATGCTCTAGTACCTTGTGCTGCCATAGGTCTCTTTTGATGTGTTACTTCCGCTCTGTCCACTTTTTGTTGCACTGGAGCTGGTGGCTGCGGTGTGACCACCTCCCTCTTTGTTGGTGCTTCTGGCACTTTAAAAGAACATGCATTTGTCAGAATACATATGACTGTGGCAAACAAAACCTTTTAATTAAGTTGGGACTATCAAAAAGACATACTGAACAAGGTAATATAAGTACAGTTCATATTGTAGATTCATTGCAAGAAAATGTATTGTAATTATGCGATTATGATGATATATTTAAAAATATTCTTAACTGAATCTCTATTTTGGCAATCCAAAAATAAGACAAACTCAAAGCATACTGATCATACGGACATGGTCATTAGTAACAATAACAGTTGAGATACATTAAACGTCACCAGATTTCCAAAGGTTAAAGAATTAAGGTGTGCTGGCACAAGCAACAAAAGCAAACAAAACACAATAAGAATGAACATCTTAGTTACAGAAGCACTGAGATAAAAACCACTGGATGAGTAAAGGTTGGAAGGCAGAGTTAGAAGAAGTCGCCTTTCTGGCAAGAGAAGTTGTGTACCTTTCTGTGGAGCTTCCTTTGGAGCTGCCTTTGGATCAGGCATCAGTGTTGGTTCTGGCTTTGCTTTCATATGTTCTAGTTTTGACACCACAGGCTCTTTTGTTCTCACTTCAGGTTCATCTTTTTGCACCACTGATTCAGGCTTGGAAACAGCTAGCGGTTCAGGTTTTGGAATGGGGGACTCTAGCTTGGAGTCGGTGGATTTTGGTTTCAATACAGCAGGCTCAGGTTTTCGGACCTCTGGGTGGGTTTTTTGTAGATCTGGTACTGGTTTTCTGACCTCTGGTTCTGGCTTGGTTAATGCAGGTTCAGGCTTGATCTTTGCCAGCTGTCTTTTTGAAGCATCTTCAGGGACTTAAAGCAACATGCACATCGATTTAGATACGTGCTGAGAATGTAAATAACTACAGGTACTCACAAATAAAAAGATGTGCTTCCATGTTAGAAGATATGCAAACACAGTAAGGTCAAAGAAACAGTGAGGACAGACAAACATACAGACTAACAGGACAGTAGACAAACAACAAAGCGTCTAGTCCAAAGGCAAAGTGCACACTTCAAAACGCGTCATGAAATACCTTTGGATGGTCGAGTCACTGGCTTTGGCTCTGACTCCTGCTCAGCCTTAGGAGCATGTTTGGGTTCAGATTCTGCTTTGGGTGGTAGTGTGGTCTTAAGCTTGGGTTCAGGTTCAGCTTTCGGTTTGGGCTTAGGTTCAGGTTCCGGCTTACCTGCAGGCACCACTTTAGGCTCTGCTGCTGCCTGAGGCGTCCACCCATCTTCAGGTAACACAGACAGTAATGTTAGCTAACAGCATCAGTATTGTCTAAGTGTTATCAAAAAGATTTCAAAACAGCCAGAATAAGATTAAACCCACACTGCAAAACACAGACAGGTGACATATTGAGCAGCAAGAGTATTAAAGACAAAACCCCCTCTTTTTGAAAGGTTACTAGAACATAGAATAAGATGCACACATCATGAAGAGGTGAGAAGACAAGCAGTACAGTAGCCACCATAAAGAAGCCGTTATTGAAGCCACAGGATGAGACATGGGACAGCAGGGTGAATAGCACCAAGTACCTTTCGTTGGCTCTTCTCCTGGCCTCTCTGTGGGTGGAGAGGGAGCAGTGGCAGGCTTGGTAGCAGGCTTCTTAACCTCCTCTGGTTCTTTTAAGACATATTCAAAATTAACAATCACAACAACATAACAGAAACAGAGGACATAACTGGTTATGCCCATCAAATGGTGCAATAGAGCACACAAGAACGTAGAACAAAGATGGAAAACAGGGAAAAACAAGATAACAAAAGACAAACTATGTAAAGATGTAAATGCATTTACAAAATATGTAAGTGCACATCATATTAAAAGAGACAACAAAGCAGATGACAATAAAAAGGAATGGTTCATGTTTGAGTTTGTGGCAGAGATGTTACAGAGAAACCAGACAGCTCTACCTTTGGAAGCAGGAGGTTCCTTCTTTTCTGGAACTGAAACTGTAGAAACCTTCTCCGCTACTGGCTTTTTGGCTTCTGGTACTTGAAAATGTTAGTAAAGATAAGTGAATGTGATGAACATAGCACCAGTCTAATGACTGGGACATTATGGAGCTTGGTTAAGTAGACAACATAAAAACTATACAGAAAATGTTTTAAAGGAGTACAAAACGGATTGGTGAGTCATTAATGAGCATATCAATGCTTTTTATGCCAGACACAAATAAATGAAGGATTTATGAAACAGGTACATGTCAACACCAGAGACATGTTAGTACCTTTAGATGGTGATGGCTTCTTCACAGTTGGTGTAGGCTTCTCCCCAGGCTTTTTCTGAGCTTCAGGAACTTAAAAGACACTTACTGTGTTAGCCTTGCACTGCTTAAATAAGAGAGACGCCATGCATATGCACGTAGCGCAAGGATGCACAGCAAAAGATATGACAGGCAAAAAGCAATATAGTAGCTTCTGTGATAACAAGTCTATCTATAGCTGCAATAAGAAAGAACAATACATATTAACAGATCAAGGACCCTGTCAAGACACTGAGGCACAAGAATGACACGCGGTTCAGATAGGACCAAATGGTCTACGACTTGACGGAGGATGGAGGAACAAGGTTATGAGCGTGTTTGCCAGGACAAAGCACTAAACCAAGATAGGCAGGCTGCACTGCAGCTCAGATATCATGACACATCACATGACCTACGCTCCCTTTTTCCAGTTCGAGTAATTAGGACTGAACATGGAAAGAAGGCTTTGAGTTACAACGGGTTAGAGATTCACCTGTATACATCAAAGTTACATAAATAAATCAAATAGTACCTTTAGTTGGGATTTCCTCTCTCATTGCAACTTTCTTGGTCTTAATTGTCTCCCCAATGGGAACTCTGGGAACTGGTGGAAAAATAAACATCCAGAATCATCACCACTGTCTTCAACCATCAGGACACATTAAGGAACCGGAAGAAGCGGCAGACACAAATATAAACAGAAGAAGAAGAATCGTTGGGGAAAACGACTTGGTAAGAGACAAACACATACGAGAAGATAACATGAACATGACGCACAAATTAAGAGAGAGCCATGGTGATGTCATTTCAGAGTGGCTCGCTTGCACATACACACACACACACACACACACACACTCATACATACACATGCACTCATGCATGCACACACACACACGCACGCATGCGCATGCACACACAGGTAGTAAGAGAGTAGTCGAAGGCGTTGCGATACGTTTAGATGTGGACAGTTGTCTTACCGTCTCTTCTGTCCAGATTTGATTCATTTAAATTTTTGATTCAATAATTTATTGCCATGTCGACATAGTCAATTGGAATTAGTTTCAGTGGACTTCACACACTGACAAAGAAACACTCATTCCAATACATTACAAGACAAAAACAAGCACATAAAAATATCATAAAATCCAGACCATTAAAATAATACAATAATAACAGTAAACCCCTGAAGGACCTGTGAAAGCATTAGCAGCTGATAAAACGATCATAGAAGTGTGTTAAAAGTGCACTTTTGATAATCGACTGAAGGGGTGACAATCACAACAGTGACAAAAGACAACATGAGACGATGAATCGGATCTCGGTGACAGACGCACGCGGTCATTTCACATCGGAACACCTCTGGTACCGTAAACCTTCAGTTCACTGCTGTTACCAAGAGTGAAAAGATAGCGATGGCCGAATGTGAAAGGGCAACATGACAAAAGGTTAGTGAGTGTGTGCACACTGATGGAGAAACTGGAAGGATGTTAACATGTACACAAGCCTCAAACCGCAGACACACATGAATGAGAACATGTGAAAGACGTGAGCTCTGTGCGGTTAAATGGATGCTTTGATTCAAACGGCATGTCGATGTTTTATCCATGTCATATAAAGATGAATGCTGACACGGTGGATAAAAGAGGCAGATTTGGGCAAATTCACATTCAGAAACGACATCAGACTCGAGTGATGCTTGGTTATACTTGCTAGGGAAATGAACCCAGCATTATGTGGAGCATAAATGAAACATTCAAGCATGAAAAGGATTGAACTATTATTTTGCCGATATCTGCCGGTTGATGGCGATGGAGCAAATTGTGTGAAAAAGCAGAGATCCCACATGATGTACCTCTCTGCTTCACCTCCACCTCTTCTTCATAGTGATAGGAATATTCAGTGGATTCTATTGGAGACAAAATTGTATTTGTTTCCATTATTCAGAATCAGAATCAGAAAATGTTATTAATCCCCGGGGGGAAATTGTTCAGAACAGTTGTGCTATATATTTGAGATGATCTTCCGTTTGGTGCTAAATGTGACCGTGCACTAAGGTGAGATCAGATTTATAACATCTAGATCCTACAACAGAATATGTGTCTGTTTCCTTTTGCTGTAGGAACTGAAGGGGATGCAGGAAGCAGATGTAAATAAATGAAAAACATAAAAATAAATACCTCTGTGTTCCATCTCTTCTTCATAATGAACGTGTTCAGAGGATTCTTTAAAAGAGAAAAGATCATATTGAGTTGGCTCAATAACAAATATGTTAATCTTATCAGCCATAAAATGTTGTAACATGAAGTAACTCAGAACGGGAGATCTGCCTGAGTCAGGTTATAGCTTGAGGTCATGTGACCTGATTGCTGAACCAATCAGCTCTCTGAATTTTCTAAGCTTTATCCAAACCATAAATATAAAATGTAATTAAATTGGTTATGTCAGAGACCTGAGTCTAAATTAATCTGTTGGCTATATCAACCTTCTTATGCTAAATGTTTTCCAGTATTGGAATTGATTGATTGATTGATTGATTGGTTGATTGATTGATTGATTGATTGATTGATTGATTGGTTGGTTGAGTTCAATGTGAACTGAGCCCAGCACTGATGAATCGGCCCGGCTGACATCGGGTCTTGTTTTTACCTTGAATTGCGACTGATGGCGGCATGTCGGGCCTCTGTACTGAGGAGTCTGGGACATCTGCAGAATATGGAATATGGTTTATGTAAATGGTAAATGGTCTGCATTTATAAAGCGCTTTTCTAATCACTCGGACCACTCAAAGCACTTTACACTACATGTCAAACAGTTTACCCATTCACACACACATTCATACACTGATGCCAGAGAGCTGCCATGCAAGGTGCCCCCCACACATCAGGAGCAGTTGGGGGTTTGGGGATTCAGTGTCTTGCTCAAGGACACTTCGACAAATTCTCTGGAATAGCTGGGGATCGAACCCGGAACCTCCTGGTTACAAGGCGACCACTCTACCTCCTGAGCTATGCCGTCCCCAAGCTGTTTATGTAACTCTATTTCATGAAAACTATTACTATAAAAATACAGGTAGTATTAAGAGAACATGAATTTACAAACTGCATATAGATACAACAACATCATGTTAGTAGTAGTGCTTGATGTTAATTGTTGTGCTCTTTTAAAAGTGATTAAGATGTGTTGATGGGATGGAAAATGAAATACTTACCAAAGGGAACCATTGCTAATTCAATTTCTGTGAAAAGAGGAAGAGTGAATATGAATGAACTGCTGAACAGATGCTGAACAGAATCATGAAAGGTGTTGCCTGACTAGGAACTGTACCTTTGCCAGACAAATAAAGCTCAGCTGTGCTCTTAGCCTCTCCTCTGGGCTCCAACCTCACAATCACTGAGTACACGCCTATATGGGATTAGTGATGGAGACGTTTTAACACGCAGCCATGATGGGACAATCCAAAGGAAAAGGTTTTGCGGATGACACTATGGTTTGATGGCACTCTACACACCTTCATCTTCAGTGGTCACGTTTCTGATAACCATGAAATGTCTTCGGCCCTCACTTCTGAAGTTGTACTTAGGGCACTCCTTCAGTTCCCACGTGTCTTTGTACCAGGACACGATAGCATTGTCGAAGGAAACTTCACATTCAAAGGTGGCCGACTGGCGCTCGTTGACTTCGATGTTGTGGATGCGTTTGGTGAAATGAATTTGTTCAGCTAAAAGAGATAAACATGTGAATGGTAAATGTGTTGTCATTGCAACTGGAATGTATGAAATGATTCAAATGTAGTTTATATTTACAAAATATGAAATGAGTGACGAGGTTAGAGAGGAGTGTGTTCACACTGAGTTCATGACGGTTATGATGGCTGGATTTGGTTTGATGGATTTAAGTCAAGATGGATGTAAGAAGACAAAGAACATGAACGTTTGCAAGATCACCCAGGTTAGGAGAGGCATAAAGAGGGTTAAGACAGAGGAAGACAAATCCAGGAAGAAAGGATGGGTCAAAGAATAGGACAAAACCACACCTTCAACATTAGTCTCACAGTTTGATGGTGGTATTCAAAAGAGGTTAGCAAAAGGGGAGAACATCAACCACTTCTAAAAGGTTCCAGGATGCGTACGGTACAAACCTTCCACCCAGAGCTCTGCGGAGGATTCCAGGTCCTCATATCGGCAGGTGTATCTCCCCTGGTCTTCAGGCTTCACGTCTCTAATCAGAAGCTTCTGAACCTTGTGTTTCATCTCAGACGTATACCTGCCCTTCATCTCTAACTGCTTGCCATTTTTAAACCACTTTGTCTGTACATTAGGGATGGACAACTGACAAGACAGAGTGCACAACTGGCCCTCCTTACCCGAGGTGTCCTGCAGATGCTTCTCAACCGTCACTTCTGGAAAACATGAAAAACAAAGAAGGGCATCTGTTAATAAGTAGGACTGGACACTACTGTGAAGGACAACTAAAGAAGAGGTGTCCTCTACAAAGAGCATTCAACTGGAGCAAAATACAATGCAGACGTAGGAAACGTAAAAGATTCAGATGAGATTTAAAATGTTGTTTCTATAGAAGTCTCTGTTCAATACAACAAATCCATGACATAGCAAAGTTTGGCTTTATTACTGTAACTGAAAGTATATCTTTGCACAACCATGATATCATATATCATGATACATGCTATATAATATCATGTATCATGACCCTTGGACTACGGTAATATATTTAACATTCAAAATGGACATCTATGTCAAGATCAACCAGTTTGATAAATTCCTGAAAAGCATACTATCGTTCTTCCAGACTGCAGTACAGAAACAATGGAAACTGTAGGTTGTATTGTTACTGACCCATGACAGTGAGCTTGGCACTGGAGATGTGGGGCCCACAGACCACACGGTAGTTGCCCTGGTCTTTGGACTGGCAGTCCTTGATCTTCAGCAGGTGGCGGTCGCCATTGATGCTGATATTGTACTTATCAGTGTTGTCCAGTTTCTGGGTGCCCTTGTACCAGGACAGGGTGATCTCTGGGTAGTTTATCTTGATCTCACACTCAAAAACAGCCTCTTTGTTGGTAAAGGTAGACTGGTCGGAGATGTCCTTCACCACCGTTACAGGCTGCAGAAAAAAGGAGAGCCTATTCTTATCATTAGGTTCTAGACATTCATGGATACTTCAACTGTGGCGGTAAATAACTTTTTCAATTACAAATGTTAATGTTGGCAATGCAGGAACTGAAGCTTAGTATACTGTTGGACTGTAAGTCATTCTGGATAAATTAACCAGACAACATCCTGGATAAGATGAACGACTCAAATGCAGTGGTGAACAGTCAGGGCCTTCAGGGTATTCAGAGAATACCCGGGAATTCTCAGAGGAAAAAAGCTTTAAATACATTTAAAAACAATTAATTTTAACTATATTATTAATTTAATGAATCCCCCTCTCTCTGTGTTGCTTACCTGTAAATATATGACATATTACTGACTTGTTTATGTGGTTTACAGTTCATGTACTGTGCATTTTTTAGTTGTAAGAAAAATACAAACAAAGGTCTCTGGGCAGAATATGTATAATCCTCCGGTCTCTGGGCAGAATATGTAGATGTTCCTCCAGTCTCTGGGTATTCTGTTTCCTTGTTTGAATACCTGCACCATTCACCTGAACGGGGGCATTACGCCTGGATTGACAATTTGTTCAACCAATAAAATGTGAATTTGTAGCCATGGTTCAGATTTTCTCACAGTGACAGGGTATTCTAGAAGGCCCCCTAATTAACCAACAGCTCTTCTGCAGGCTGACGGGACGCGTCACAGCAGCAGGCACTGAACTTGGCTACAG
Source organism: Cetomimus sp. NI1144 (assembly GCA_900660305.1). Classification (NCBI taxonomy): domain Eukaryota; kingdom Metazoa; phylum Chordata; class Actinopteri; order Beryciformes; family Cetomimidae; genus Cetomimus; species Cetomimus sp. NI1144. The sequence goes on along the minus strand of CABFOT010055617.1, from coordinate 19,071 downwards.
GAGGAGAAGGTGGAGATATTGGCGCATCGATATTATCAGTTCCCTTTTCAAGACGGACATTCGTGGAAAAGATGGACAGCTTAAGAAGAGGCTGCCCAGCACCTGAAGACCTTGACTTCATTCATCTGCAAAAGCAGACTGTTTCCAGGCTAAAAACTGGAAGTGGACAGATGGCGAACAGGTTCGGCTAACAGGCTTTACTGCTGGCAGCGCTTGTTGTTTAGGAAAGACAAGGGTGTGTGGGGAACCTTAAAGGCTATGAACATCTAAGTTGTTCACTACGGCTGCACAGAAAACTGATGACTGAGATGTTAATCCAAAAGGAGAGGCGGATGGATGTAATCTTCCGGTAAACATCACCGGTGAGTAAAACTGATATTTCTAACAGCTGGTTTTGCTACAGAAGTCGAACTGATGTTCACATGATGGTGAGAAATCGACACCGTCTCGTTGAATTGGTTGCATTTTCTTTCCACACAATGGATTTAAATAAATGGTAAATGGACGGCATTTCTATAGCGCTTTTCTAATCACTCGGACCTCAAAGCGCTATGTCTAACTGTTTACCCATTCACACACACATTCATACACTGATGCCGGAGAGCTGCCATGCAAGGTGCCCCCACACATCAGGAGCGTTTGGGGGTTTGGGGATTCAGTGTCTTGCTCAAGGACACTTCGATAGCTGGGGATCGAACCCGGAACCTCCTGGTTACAAGACGACCACTCTACCACCTGAGCTATACCGTCCCCAATTTAATCTTTCCTTTCTGAATGTTGAATATAGATCTTGAATTT
>CABFOT010055617.1:3566-18253 GCA_900660305.1 Cetomimus sp. NI1144 | reverse complement strand
TGAACTATTGCCTCCCTAAAAGGGTAGGGAGGTCAGAGTTCATAACAGACACTTCGACAAATTCTCTGGAATAGCTGGGGATCGAACCCGGAACCTCCTGGTTACAAGACGACCACTCTACCTCCTGAGCTATGCCGTCCCCAATTTAATCTTTCCTTTCTGAATGTTGAATATAGATCTTGAATTTGAGCATTGGTTGTGCATTTAATTTGAATCTGGTCCAATCTGTTGTGGCCATACTGTACATATACATATAGCATATATAGCATATATGTTCAACATTATTGGCTGAGAGTGGAGTAATTATTTAGTGTGCTGTGATCCAGCTCTCAGTGTGAGTGCAATAGCCTTGAGGCTACGTGGTGTACGTTGCTATCTGGTGGTGAACTTGGCTAACGCAATCTTCACAATGCCGCCTGAATCAGATCACACATGATGTGACCACCTCCGTTATGTCACTTATATTGTGTGTGTGTGTGTGTGTGTGTGTGTGTTTGTGTGTTTTGTGGGAGGTGCTGAAGGTCCAGTTCTGATAGGCACGGTTCACCACTGCTAAAATGTAAATGTTCATATCAATCAACCAATCATTCCACTGCTGCAGTAATTAGACACAGGATTACAGTAGACAGTATGCGAAGGTACAAACCTCGGTGCGCTCCATCCTCTTCTGCAGGTCAGCCACCAGTTTGGCCATGTCCTCATCAGACTCTCTGTCTCCACGTTCCACTTCCTGTGGCACACCAACAGAAACACAACTCGGAATGTTCAACATTACATTTACAGAACATTGATTTGCACAACAGACAAGCGACTTCCAGAAAGGTTTACCGGTCTTCCACTTTCTTCAGCTTTCTCTTTCTTCAGCTGCTCGATGGCCTGCAGCAGGCCTCTGTAGTCAGTGATGCCGTACATGCGGGCATACTTCTCATACTCTTTGGGGTCCACATTCCTCAACAACTCAACAATATCAATGTCTTTCTCTTCCTGTGGGCTCTTCTGCTTGGATGGGGTCCTGAAGAGAGGCCACGGGATACATGCATCTTAAAATAGTCTTTGTGCATAATATAAGAATAATACACCTACATGACTCTACATCCAAGGCTTTCTAAGGATGAGCAGATTTAGTGGCTCAGTGTGAGCATCTAAAACACTTAAGAAGAATATGAACTCACTTCTTCAGTTTAGCTCTGAAGTCTCCTTCCAATACGGCAGCCTCTTTTCTTTCATCAACATGCATGTCAGCGCTACACTCGATCTCTCCGTGTTTGCTGGAGGCAACACATCGGTATTGACCAGAGTCAGATTTGGTCACTTCTCTAATCTCCAGTTTGGCGTCCTGGCCCTTATGTTCAATGGAGATGCGACCACCATGCGTGATCTGCCTCCATTTTCCCTTCATCCATTTCACACTGGGAATGGGTTCACCTCCAACTTTGGCGATGAAGGTGGCAGTGCCCTCTGCAAAACAACATATGGGTTTAAAGTGTTTCTAGAAAAGCGTTTTTTTCAAAGGATATTTCCTATTTGTATATGCTATTAAATGACAGTAAGACAGGATTCTAAGTGCCACAAGAGCAGTCTATGGTTGAGCTATAATGTATTAACCGGCTCCTGAGTAGTTGCCATAGAAACATTAGCGGGATGTAGCCTCCACTCCAACTCATTTAAACTGGGGTCTTAGAGGCGACTGTAATATACTGTAACTCCCACCGGTGGAGGATTGAATAAAAACAGAAACATCATGCCAGTAGCCATCTATGTCAAAATATGTTTTTTATATATGAATTACTCGCTCCATTGGTCATTAACGTGGCTAACGATCAAACTTGCAGTGCTGGTCATTTCTTTGCATGTGTTCCTGAGCCCCAGAAACAAACCATGTCCACCTGATAACTCAGTGTGCTGAACTTTGCATGTGTTCCTGAGCCCCAGAAACAAACCATGTCCACCTGATAACTCAGTGTGCTGAACTGTCTGTGTCAGTACTTACTCTCAGTGACATGGACTGCCTTGGGCTCCTCGATGAAGAACAGGTTGTCCACTTGTTTCCTAGCTGGAGCCGCTGCCGGAGCGTCAGCAGGAGCCGCGGCCGCTCCTGGTTTCTCTGCAACACAACAGTGTGTACTTTTAATTTAACTTTGCTCATAATTTTATCATTTGCTTTTCATTTTTACAATTACTTTGTTTGAAACTTGTTTGTATAATCAGTTTTAACTTTTAATTTTTAAATGACAAGTACTGTTTGATGATATTATGAATATGATTAGAGAGCCGTCTCTACTGAACCTTTCACAGTGACTTTAGCCCTGCAGAATTCACTGCCGGTGTCGTTGGTGGCCTTGCAGAGGTAATCCCCTGCTTCCTGTCTGGAGGCTTGGTTAATCTCCAGGCAGGCTGTGCCGTCAGAGAAGGAGATCCTGGTGTTGCCAGTTGAGGTCAGCTCTTTCCTGTCCTTCATCCACTGGATCTTCAGAGGAGGAGAACCACAGACATGGCATTTCAGGCTCAGCTTCTCCCCCTCGTCCACATTCACCGGTTTGAGAGGGACGTCAAATATTGGAGGTTTCTTGGCCTCTGCAGAAAAAGAAGAAGAAGATGAAGACAATAATTAGGATGCATTTGGAGAATTTAACTTGCTAAGCTAAAGCAGAGAAGTGAACGGTACATGATGTGCCTTTATGAAAGTGTAGGTCTGAGGAACACTTTCCCATTAACCTGTGTTGCATTGTATTGTGGCGCTTCAACATGAAACAACCATTTTCAACATATATACATCATGAGTCATAGACACTGTGAGACACACTGTTCAAGCTGTAAATTAAACCTACCAGAAATGTCCACTGAGATGTCACAGGAGACTTTGCCAGCTTCATTGGTGGCTTGGCAGGAGTATCTGCCACTGTCAGACAGCTGACTGCTCTTGATGCAGAGCACAGCAACATTACTCTTAAAGCTAATGTCATATTTGTCAGAGCTGTAGATCTCCGTATTGTCCTTGTACCAGGAAACTGCCATGGGCTGGGAGCCAGAAACACGACCCTCGACCTTCACCAGTTTGCCCTCTTTGTCCTCAATATGCTCTGAGGGCCTTTTGGTGAATGTTGGAGGGGTTTTGCGCTCTAAAAATGAAAAGCAAAACAAGTATGGTAAGGAGAGGAAATAAGAGTCATCACTCAAAGAACAGCAACAAGGATGCAAACCAACATTATCATCAGCTTTTGAAGACAGGGACAAAACAACCCTGATGCCATGAATGTGCCCCCGGTCAAATACCTTTGACAGTGATATCTGAGGAACAAGAGTCCTTCCCCATGTCATTGGAGGCATGGCAAAAGTATCTCCCCGTATCAGCTTTATCTGCCTTCAGAACGGTCAGGTGGGGGGTGTTATCCACACAGCTCATCTTATAATTACCCCCAGAGCGGATATCTTTATGGTCTTTGGACCACGTTACTTTAATGGGGGCAGAACCAGTCACGTGACAATCCAGCTCAATGCTGTCACCAACTGTCACTTCCTTTGGTGAGAACTTCCTGTCAAAGATGGGTGCGTATCTTGGTTCTGCAGGGTCCATAAAAGAGTGAGAGGAAAATAAAACAAAAATAAAAAACCTTTAGACGTGAATATTTAAACAGCTAGTCTTAAGACAGACTCACACTGTCTGAGAGAAGAGAGCAGTATCTGCAGTTAGTGTGTCTTTGTGCTGACACTCATAACATTATACTAAGCCTCTTATATTAAAATACAATACATTTATATTTTAATTAACCAGCATTTAGTAGTTTTTAAATACATCTAAATAGACACATTAGTGTCTTATATTAACCAAAAGAACCATCATAATGGATTTCTGCCTGCTATATGAACCCAGACGGATTGCTCTCTCACAGTAACCAACAACAAGTCCTTCACTGTTTGTCGTTAAAACCCAGGCAGACGTCTTGCAGTATGATTGAGATCCCTCAGACAGACCTTGAAGCGTGAGCTTGGCTCTGCAGGAGGCTGTTCCAACGCTGTTTGTGGCGACACAGGTGTATTCCCCAGAATGCCTCATCTCACCGCGGCTGATCTGCAGGACGGCTGTGTTGTCGTCGTACAACATGGAGAACTCGTCTCCCTGCCTCAGAGGTTCACCGTCCTTCAGCCAGGACACCTCAATCGGCGAGGAACCGGCTACACGGCACTCAAACCTGATTGGCTGGCCCTCAGTCTGCTGCAGACTGGTGATTTTCTTAGGGAAGGATGGCGGCGTTTTAGCCTCTGGAACAGGGAGGATTTGACAATGAGTCAGGATTTTAGCTAATCTCTAAGGACTGAACCAGCTAGTACCATATTGTAGTTTTACACAAAGGATTATATTGTAAATGTGGGAGTTTTGTAATATAAATGTGTTTGCATTAAAGAGGTGTCTTAACAATCGATTGCAGTAATACAATCACTATGAATCATAAACTGTCTGAATGAAATTTGAGGCAGATTATTCTAGAGATGTTGTCATGGAGGGACTATTATATAAGGACATATAGTTTAGGTGAGGATGTAATGAGGTTTGGAGGCAGGTGATCACCTTGGACATTGAGCTTGCAGGTTGAGGAGGCAGATCCTATACGGTTCTCTGCCTTGCAGGTGTATTCCCCGATGTCAGCCTTGGTGGCTTTGCTCAGCTTCAGACAGGCAACACCTTTAGTGTATTCTAACTTACAGGTGGGGCTGGACCTCACTTTGCCGTCGGCTTTGAACCAAGACACCTTGATCTCAGGTGTGCCTGCCACCTGGCATTTCAGACACACTGCATCTCCTGAAGTCACCTCCATGGGTTCCAAAGTCTCAACGAAATAGGGGGGTTCTACAGTAGCAGATGTGAACCGTTCAGACACACCAAAGGAAGCATACCATTTAAGCAACCATATATACATCAGGTAAACATAGTTATAGGTTTTAGCTAATACAGAATAAACCAAATAGACGCAATTTGTTATCAGACTGTAAACTGACCTAGAATGGACACAATTGCCTCGCAGGTGTCCTTTCCTGCATCGTTGGACACTTCACAAGAGTACTTTCCACCAGCGTCTTTGTCATCGGTGCTCAGACACTCCAGGATACAGGAGCTTTCCGTCGTGGTGATGTTGTATTTATAAGAGGCAAAGATCTGCAGGCCGTCTTTGTACCAGTTCACTGTGATCTTAGGGCTTCCAGTGTACATGCTCTCTAGTATCAACGGTTTGCCCTTCTCAACCGATACATCTTTCAGCTTCTTAGAGAAGTGTGCTGGCTCTGAGTGGCATAACCAAAGACATTAGTCAGTTTACATCAGACCAGGGCACTTGCAATGGGACAACATGGGCTACTACTTAATGATGCATGGAGAGTAAATATTTTGTTAAATGAAATATAGTGTGACATTATGGGAAATTATTATTTCATATCAGACTAACCTTTGATGGCCAGGTTAACTGTGCAGCTTTCCTTTCCTGCATCATTAATGATCTGACATGTGTACTCTCCAGCATGGGATTTATCCACGTTGAAAAGCTCCAGAATAGCTTGATTGTCCTTCAAGTCAGTGGCACAGCCACCTCCAGGCATAAGCTCCTTGGTTCCTCTGAACCACTTGAGTTTGAGAGGGGCACTGCCTCTCACCATGGAGGAGAAGGTCACCTTACTGCCTGGCATAGCTTCCACAGGCTGTGGCTGCACCACGAAAGATGGTGGTTCTGGGTACAAGCAAAGAGTTGGGGATTTCAACATGGTGGAATTTGATGGTGAACTAGTTTAATGACTGAAGGATTGTAACTACTACCAGCACTAAAAACACTCAGCAGCAGTCAACTGACGCCCCAAACCCACATCATGCAGCCTCTATAGTTACTGACCTTTCACAATGACAGAGGCGCTGCTTTCACTGGATCCAGCCTTGTTGACAGCTTTGCATTTGTACACTCCAGAGTCAGACAGCTTCAGAGAAGGCACCTTGAGTGTACAATTGTTGTCACTGAATGCAATCTCATGATTTGGCCCACTCTGTATCTCCTCCTCGTCGTGGTACCATGAGATAGTGAAAGGCGTTGAGCCGGACACTTTGCATTCAAGTTCTCCAGATTTTCCAACGACAGTGTTACAATCCTTCAATTTTCTTGAGAATGTTGGAGGTATGATCTTATCTGTTTGGTAAGGAAAGAAAAGATAACTAGTGCATCATGAGAGACAGATACAAACATAAATATATATTATATATACTGTCATCAAACTGCAGGTAGGAAGAGGACACCAACCTAGGACAGTGAGGTTTATTTTACTCAGGTCCTTCCCAACCTCATTTTTAACCTCAAATGTGTATTCTCCTGTGTCTATCCTCTCCACTGAGAGGACCTTCAGGCTGGAGATCATCTTAGAGAAGGAGATTTTGTATTTCTTCCCAGAGGCCAGCTCAACACCGTCCTTGAACCATTTAGGTATGAGGTCTGGGGTTCCACACACTTTGACCTCTAGGGCAGCGATATCACCTGCCGTCACACTCAGTGCATCAGGCGTATCCACTATCTTAGCAGGTTCTGAAAATCAAGCGAGAAGGGCAGAAAACATATTTAAAACCTGGAGAAGGAAAACACAGAACTGCAAGTGAGAGAGAGAATTACATGGTTACAAACCTAGAACAGTCACGCTAGCAAAGCATTCCACATTCCCAGCATCGTTTTTGAGTTGACAGGTGTATTTGCCTGCCGTGGTTGCATCAGCCTTAAAGACTTTAAGAGTGACCTGGTTGTTCTCAAAGGTGATTTTCCTGTTGTCATCGTCCCTGAGAATGTGATCCTTATCCTGAACCCAGGACACAGTAATGAGTTCAGAGCCTTTAACATTGGCCACAAGGGACACCTCCTCTCCCAATATCACTGTCATGTTTGACAGTTTCTTCACAAACGATGGTGGCTCTGAAGGGGAAAAATCAACGCAGAGGGAAAGTCAGCAAGGTGACAACGTAATCCTAAAAATCCAAAATGAATGATTTTAATTTGAGATCATTGCATTTCAACTGACCTCTGAGTCTAACTGATGTCTGGCAGGTTTCACTTCCTACACTGTTTGAAACTTTGCACTCGTATTCGCCGGCATCGGAGGGCTCTATTCCAATGAAATGCAGCGTAGCTGAGCTGCCCTCGCTCACCATCTTATACTTCCTGCTCTCCATCAGAGGCTTTCTGTCTTTGAACCAGGTAACCTGGAACGGAGCTGTACCGCTCATCTCACAGTATAGACTCACATCTTTACCGTTCAGCCCTTCAACAGGCTGAGGAACTTTGATGAAAGATGGTGGGTCTACAAAAAGATCAGAAAACTGTTTAGAGGCATACAGGACAAAGAAGCCACTTCCAGCAGAACTCTCCTTGAATCACTAACATCTCAATGACACACTGGAGACCAGATTGAACCAGTGCTCTATCAGAAAGATAGAGCAGGAACAGTAAACACAAACAAATAGAGATCATGATGACTATGCAGTCACTAGAAGGCTGACCTTTAACGGTGAGCATGGAGCTGCAGCTGACGCTGCCAGCATCATTCTGAGCTTCACAGGTGTAAACTCCATCGTCATCAAAGCTGGTGGTGAGCAGGTCCAGGACTGCTACAGAGTCAACAAATGATGTCCTGCAGTTGCCTCCGTCCATGACCTTAGTGTCGTGTTTGTACCAGGTCATTCTCAGAGGAGTTGCGCCAATGACTTTGCACTCCAGGCGGAGTGGCTCACCATGTTTCACAAACTTAGTGGCAGGGAGTTTCAGCAGGAATTCAGGTGGTTCTGGAAAGCCAAAATACAAACAGGTTTGATGCTAGAAACATGTGGGACGTTTAACAAGTGGCTATGAGAGATAGAAGGTGAGCTGAGGAGATGAGCGGGCAATATCATGTTAGCAACACAGGCAGACTGTGGAGAAGCAGGTGCAACACGAACAAAGGCAGACAGTTATTAATGTGAAGCAAAAGAGTGAAAGATCTCTAACAAATAAAGATAGGTGTTGCAAAGCTGGAAGACTGAACACCCAATTTCACAACATAAAGTCAGCTTCTTGCCAGAGATGCAGATGTAAGATGAAGACAGGCAAGCAATAATAGATTTAAAATATATCAATCCAACCTTTGACCATTAAGTCTGCACTACAGCGTACAGAGCCAGCCTCATTGCTGACTTGGCAAGAGTAAACTCCACTCTGGGCAACGCCAACTGAATAGAGCTCCAAGAAGCAAGAGAATCCCTCCAGTCCTGCGAAACAAGTGGGCCCAGTCATGAGCTCAGTGTCATCCTTCAACCATTTGATCGTGAAAGGGGCCGTTCCTTTAAATGTGCCTTTGAAGCGTACGGTGCTGTTGGGCAGGGCGGCCTGAGACTCGGGCAGCACCACAAAGCTGGGAGGTTCTGAAGAGAACAGGATGGACCAGGTTAAAGAAGTACTCACCTTCACCACCAGTTTTACTCTTTAAGTATATGACCAATGACCTTGGAGAGTGTAATCTAACCTTTGACCATGAGAGAGCCGCTGCATTCACAACGTCCTGCTTTGTTGGTCAGTTTGCAAGAGTAGGAGCCTGCATCAGATCTCTCTAGCTGTTCGATTTCTATGGATACAGTGTTGTCCTGTTGAAGGAGCTTGTGTTTTACACCGCTGGAGATTTTGCTCCCATCTTTCTGCCACTCCACAGAGATGGGGAGGGACCCAGATATTTTGCAACAGATTTGAACAAAGGAGCCCAATATCTCCTGCATTTCCAACAGGGGCTTGATGAAGCTTGGGGGAATGACTTGTTCTGAAGAACAACAACACAATGATTAGATTAATATTCAACATATCTCAGTATACCATAGGAATATCTGTTTGTTTTAGCACCAACCTAATACGACCACTTTGACTTTGCAGGTGCAGATACTGATGTGGTTCGCCACCTCAAAATCATACTCTCCTTCATCCTCTCGCTGAGCGGACTGAATCGTTAGGCTGCTGATGTTGTTCTCAAAGCTAAGCTTGTGTTGCCTGATGGACTGCAGCTCCTTGCCACCTTTCATCCATTTCACTTTGAGCTCAGGAGAACCAGTTACTTTACAGTCCAGTCTGACTGGGTCTCCAACTGTCACCTTTAGCACCTCTGGTTTCTCTATGATCTGAGGGGGCTCTATAATGCAAAACAAAGTGTCATCAAGTTGCTACTCAAACACTTGCATCAAAGACAGGACTGAGGAAGAAGTCATGCTAACTAAAGCAACGATTTGATGTTTACGTGACAAGTTGAGCTATACCTTGCACCATGAGAGTGGCAAAGCACTTGTCCTGTCCTGCCTCGTTCACCACCTGGCACGTGTATTTCCCGCTGTGACTCGCCTCACAGGCAGGAATCCTGAGAGTGGCCACGTTGTTCTCAAATGTCCTCTCCATCCTTGGATCCTCCAAAATCCAATTATCATCTTTTTGCCATTGTACAGAGAGAGTGGGAGAGCCCTTCACAACGCACCGAAACTCTGCCACTTTGCCCAGAACAGTGGCAGCGTCCTCAATCCTCTTGGTAAATGTCGGTGGTTCTATCAGCAAACCAATGAAATATTAATGTCAGTGGTCAGTTGTTACCGCAAGTGATAAAAACATGAGACAATTTTGATGATAAATTTGGATTTCTAATTCTAATGAAACCAACCTTTGATGTTTAATGTAGTTTTACAAGTACAGCTTCCCACTTCATTAGAAACTGTACACTGGTATTCTCCCACATCTACAGCATCACACTTCTGCACCTGTAGACTCACGGTGCCGTTGACCTGGGAGAAACTGTGCTTGGCACTGTGTTTGATCTCCTTACTGTCTTTGTGCCATGATATCTCAAACAGAGCTGTTCCCATGACCTGACACTCAAAACAGCCACTGGAGCCCTTGACAACATCAACCGGGGCCAGCTTTCTAACAAAAGACGGTGGCTCTGGGATGAGAGGAAACAAATAGTCACACAGCTAGAGTGAAACACAGCAGGGGAAACACTGATTGATGCACTGTCTGTCTGAAAGCAGTGTTTCGCTCAGGACTGTTTCTTCATGTGTGGAAAAGCCTGTGAGACACACACCATGTGAGACTAAAACTCTGAATTGAAGCAATAGAAATGAGATTATTTTAATTATGATGGTAGATATTATAGGACAGGTGACCCATCCTGCCGTTTCAGTGGTGGGGGAAACACTGTTTCCAATTACATGTTTTAAAATGTCTTATTTAAGCAGTTCCCACCTCCTGACAAAACTAACCTTTGACCTTGAGCTCCATGCTGCAGCTCTCACTACCAGCCTCATTACGAGCCTCACAGTAGTAAAGTCCACTGTCTTTGGTTTCAGCCCCGCTGATCTCCAGAGTAGCCACGGAGTTAACGAAGGCCAACTTGTATCTATCACTGGGGCTGATCTCAGAGCCTTCTCTGAACCAGTAGATATCTATCTCAGGGGTCCCAGTCACCTGGCACTCAAACACCTTCCTCTGACCAGGACGAACCACAGACACACGGTCAGGAGTCCGCGTGAACTTAGGAGGCTCTAGGGAACAAAACGAAACAGTCGTTATAACCATCAGATAGGTTTGATCTCTAGTTGATAATAACGGAGGTAGATATAAAGTGATAATAACCTTTGACAAAGAGTGTTGCCTGGCATGAAGTGGACCCAGCATCATTCTGTATTTCACAGACATAGTCTCCAGAATCGGAGGCTTTGGCAAAGAAGAGCTCCAGTAAACTGGAGGTGTTGTCTTTGACCACATAGCAGTCCGAGCTGGACACGATCTCCCTGTTGTTTTTGAACCATTTAATGGTCAATGGTGGTGTGCCAGAGACAAGGACATTGAACTGGACCTTTGACCCAGGCAAAACATTCATTGATTCTGGATTTTCGAGAACACACGGTGGTTCTGTAAGAAGAAAATGAGAATGGTTGTGACTGCTCTCTCATCCAATATAGTCTTACTTGTGTAGTAATAGTCTAATTAGAATAATGCAACCATTGAGAAATACAAAATGTAATCTAACCTTTGACAAACAAGACTCCAGAACACTGCTCAGTGCCAGCCTTGTTCTTAGCGATGCAGGTGTAGCTGCCACTGTCTTTACTCTCAAGACGAGAGATTTCCAGGAAAGACACATTTTCAAAGAATGTGCATTTGTGTTTCTCATCGGTCTGAATCTCTTTCTCGTCTTTGTACCACTGTACCATCATAGGCAGAGAGCCAGAAACAAGACACTCCAGATGGGCAAACGATCCTTTGATACCTTCTATCTGCTTCACTCTTCTTGTGAAAGATGGTGGAAGTATTTGATCTATCATAGATATATAGAACGATAGAGTGAGCATAGAAAGGCAGTGACTGTACTATTCAAAGTGATGATATGACAACAAAATAAATGTTAATTTTAAGTTTGATGATGCAAATTGTGGACTGACCTAGAACAGTGAGTGTAGCTTCACAGGAACTGTGGCCAACATCATTTGAAACCTCAAAGGTGTATTCACCACTATCACTTTTCTCTGTTTTCATAATCTTCAGTATAGAGGAGGTCTCGGTGCTCTGTACTTTATATCTGAGGTCTGAGGTCAGCTCCCTGCCAGCCTTCAGCCACCTGGCCCTCAGGGGTGTGGAGCCGGAGAACCTGGCCTCTAGTGTGGTTGGATCCCCGTGAGTCACACTGAGAGACTTGGCCTCCGCTGTGATCTTAGCAGGCTCTGAGATGTCAAACAAGAGATCAGCAAATAATCTCAAACATGATATACTAAGAAGAGGTGAAAGACTTAAGAACAAAAAAACACTAATAGTCTGTTCAGCATCACAACCAACCTTTGACTGTCAACAGAGCAGAGCATTTCTGGCTCCCAGCCGGATTCTGAGCCTGGCAGGTGTATTTGCCGCCATGTTTTCCCTGCAGGTTGGTAATGTGCAGCAGCGCAGTCCTGTTCTCATATGTAATGTGAATGTTTTCAGCCTCTTTGAGCTCGTGGCTGTCTTTCAGCCAGGACACAGTCATGGGCTCTGAGCCCTTCAAAGTACACTGCAGAGAAACCTCGCTGCCTGTCAGGGAACTCAGGTTCTCCAGCTTTTGCACAAATGATGGTGGTACTACAAGCAGAAATTCATAAATATGTCATTATATTATGGCAAATGTTAAGGAACAGTGGATATACAGATAAAAGCAGAGTTTGTAAACTAACCTTTGAGTGTTACTTGACAATCACAGGAGGCCTTGCCCACTTCATTCTCAACAGTACACTGGTAGGTGCCGGTGTCACCTGCCTCGACTGCCAGCACCTGCAGATTTACCAGGGTGTCTTTCACAATGATCCTGTGTCTCTTATCATTCCTAACCAGCTTTGTGTTTTTATAAAACCATATGGTGAACGGAGCTGAGCCAGAGACTTGGCCTTCCAGCATCAGCTCACACCCTCTCACCACATCTCTGGGCTCCAAGCTACGCACAAACACTGGTGGATCTAAAAGAAGACCAAAGTGGTGTCAGCACATTAGACCTACTCTACTGAGATACAATATGAAGAGCCGCAGTAAACTGGACACTGAAACTTCTGAAGAGGATTACGGTCAGAGAAACATTTGATCAACGTTAAAACCAACCTTTGACTGTCACTGTGCTGCTGCAGCGGTCGCTACCAGCCTCACTGGACGCCACACAGACATAATCTCCACTATCCTCTACAGAACAGTTCACTATCTCCAGCGAAGCCACAAGGTTTATCACGGTCATCGTGTATTTGTGATTGGAGCTGATCTCAATCTCGTTTTTGAACCACTTGAAAGCGATGCCAGGGCTGCCTGTGGCTTTGCACTCCAGCCTGGCAGAGATGCCGCTGGTGACAAGCTTGGCTGCCTCAAGCTTCGTCACAAACACAGGAGGTTCTGAGAGAAGAGGTTAACATTCATGATCAGACACACAAGACAATATACACACACATTGCACACATTGATGTCAGTCAAGAACGTCAAAGACACTTTCATCATATTTCATCATTCAAGATGAAAAAGAAACAAATTAAAATGTTAGTGAAGACAGGGCACCTTTGACAAAGAGGACCGCAGTGCAGTCCACCTTCCCAGCATCATTGGATACTCGGCATGTGTACTTAGCGGAGTCGGTGGGTTTCACTGAGTGAAGATCCAAGGAGCTGGAAGAGGAATCTTTCTTTATGAAACACGTGCCTCCAGTGAAAATCTCAGTTTCCTCCCTGAACCACTTGACAGCCAAAGGAGCCGTTCCAGTGAAGGCTGATTTGAGGGAAACCGTGGTTCCTGGTACAACATCCTGGTTGTCTGGTTTCACTGTGAACACCGGGGGCTCTGGAAGCCATTAATAAGACAAGATTCATGTTATCATGAAATCATCAAAGGATCATATGAACAAATGAAGGGTATCACAAGATCACAGTAAGACAGAAACATCCATAACCTTTGACATAGAGCGTCCCACTGGTTTCTTTAAAGCCAGCAGAATTGGTGGCTCTGCATTTATAAACTCCAGAGTCGGCCTTCTCCAACTGAATGATGCTCAGCGTGGCAGAGCTCTCGGTGAATCCAGGCTGGTACTTGGCTCCAGAATCAATCTCCTGGTCATCTTTGAACCAAGCTACGGTCATGGGTTTAGACCCAGACAGCTTACAGTCCATGGAGACATCGTTACCAACATTACCATCAACTCTTTTCAGGGACTTGGTGAAAGTTGGAGGCATTATCCGATCTGGTTGTTGAAGACAAAACAGCTCATTCAACTCAATTTCATTGATTCTTATTGTAACTTTATATTGTTTCATTTTGATACACGTAAAAAAAAAATGAATTCATTGTTGATTTATAAACTACTATATTGTGCTGAACAGCATGTAGTATGAGTTATATGTGTTATGTTGATATACATGTTTACATGTTGGTTAATTTGTAAAACTGCTAAATGCAGTCCTGAATGTTAAACGAAGCAGAAAAGGTGCTAACCTAAGACGGTGACTGAGCACGTGCACTGGTCCTTTCCCACTTTATTGGACACCTCCATCGTGTACTCAGAAGTGTCTCCTTTTTCTGCCACCAGAATGTTGAAGACGGCCATGTTCCCCTTCACAGTCATTTTATATTTACGGCCACTCGTCATCTCCTTCCCGTCTTTAAACCATTTCACTTTGAGGTCTGGGCTTCCAGCAATTGTGCACTCCAAGGTGGCTGAATCCCCTGCGGTCACGCTGATGGACTCTGCAGGTTCTAAGATTCTGGCCGGTTCTGAGGTAGGACATGATTTAAGATTTTAAAACATCATTATGGCCAAGAACAATATGAATATCTCAAGAGAATAGGAAGGTCTTCTAACCTTGAATTGTTAAAATAGCTTCACACTTTTGATGTCCTGCCTCGTTTTCAGCAAGGCAAGCATACTTGCCACTGTGCTTTATCTCAACATTTGAGAATGAAAGGATAGCAATGTTGTTCTCAAACACCATCTTGATATTTGGATCATCATCTCTAAGTATCTCAGAGTCCTTCATCCATGTCACAGTGACAGGAGCTGAGCCTTTTATGGCTCCCTGTAGCTTCACTGTATTCCCCAACACTGCTGTGGCACTCTCGATCCTCTTTGAGAAAGACGGAGGCTCTGAAATAACAATATTAATAATAACAATA
>CABFOT010055286.1:2744-13537 GCA_900660305.1 Cetomimus sp. NI1144 | reverse complement strand
AGCAAACAATCACATTTCAAATGAGTTCCTGACAAACGTTTCCATGAAGCGCGTTACGTTCTCCCCGCACTCTGCAGGGAGAGGGGAGAGCTGCTGCTGCAGCGGTCCTGCCGGGTTGCCAGGTTCACAAAGCTCTGAGGGAAACCCCCACAATGTATTGCTGCTGCTATCGACTGCATTCAGTCCCGTCGGGTTGCCAGATTCGCAAAAACTTGCATTTTCAAACTGATATTTTTTTTAAATTATATTTATTATTTCTGTGCGGCGGCACGGTACCAAATGACCCACGGACCGGTACCGGTCCACGGCCTGGTGGTTGGGTCCCCTACGTTAATGGACGCATAGCTGTTACACAGGTTTATTAACTGTTTCCACAGCGTTCCATGTGACACTCAAACTAGAGCAGATTATCAGAGTACATTTTTGAGCAGTGTACGGGTCTGTCCATCCTATATCTCACTCCCATTTGAAAAGGGATGTGACGGCAACCCAGAAGGGACAACCCATTTTGATTTATGCAATCCAATGAAATCATGTTATTGAATGTACATATAACGTAGTGGATATTTGCTAACAAAATGTATGTTACAAATATACCAAAACACATTTGTGTTGATGCATATGCTAAAAAATATTTGAATATTTTTGGATAGTAATTTGAAGCTACGGAAATGTTAAATCCAGACCTAAATTAATATTTTCCAGGGCTATTGTTCGTCTGGGATCTGTGTTAGCAGCAAACCTAAAGCAGAAATACATTAAAACTATACTTCAATATTTGTTTATATATCGCAAGTCATATCATTATCGCAATATTCAACAGCGTTATCGCATGTTTTACTCATATTGTGCAGCCCTACCTGGAAGCATTTTCTGCATACACTAAAACTTAATGTCTTGGTTTGCATTTGCGAGCAGTTGAACAGATGTACCTAATAAAGTGGCCGGTACTCGGCGGCATAACCTGAACAGTTCTTCATTAGTTTGAGTAAGAATGAGTGGAAAAGCAAGTATGTCTATTCACCTGCCCACATTGGTCCCGTGCTCCTGTCCTAGGTGAACTGGCTGTCCAAAGAATGGGCCAAGAGAGCAGCTCTCCCCTCTCATGTTGTCACCATGTTGGATAATTTCCCCACAAACCTACACCCCATGTCTCAGTTCAGTGCTGCCATCACAGCTCTGAACAGTGAGAGCAGCTTTGCACGGGCCTACTCTGAGGGCGTCCACAAGACCAAGTACTGGGAGGTGAGTTGTGCCAACACGCACAGAAGACCAAACCATCTCGCTTTCTTCGTGTGTTCTTTACGAGTCCTTGTCAATCAATTGGATAAATGCACTGACTCCAACCTTTTGTTCGTGCTTGCTTTGTTCATATGCGTTTACTCCCTTGTCAAGTGAGAATTTGCGTCTTTGATTTTAATCATTACTCAAACTCTTTGCTTGCATAGTTTGTCTATGAAGACTCCATGGACTTGATCGCCAAGCTGCCCTGTGTTGCTGCCAAGATCTACCGCAACCTGTACCGAGAGGGCAGCAGCATCGGAGCCATCGACTCCAACCTGGACTGGTCCCACAATTTCACCAACATGCTGGGCTACAGTGATGCCCAGTTCACCGAGCTCATGAGGCTCTACCTCACCATCCACAGGTGCATCTTGAAACACTTGGTCCTTGATTATATAGTAGTTTTGATTTTGAAATGGATTAGTCGGCACCCTCAAAGCCTCCATGCTCTTTTTCCATTACTTAATTACTCACCCAATTGGAGTAGAAAATAACTGTGGAGCTGGAGGGGAAGCATATTCAAATCTGAATTTGAAAGACATGATTGGGAAACTACTTGGAACAAATGGACTAGTTCCAACTCTTTCTGTGCCCAAAGGCTACATGTTTGCATGTTTTTTTTTTACTTGTCTACGCTAGTGCAACTTTTCAATCAATGGCCCCTTCAGACACAAAGTAAGGCTATCTTCAGACTGGCATATCCAGATTGGACTCAGATTGCTTTCATCAAGTCTGAACGGCAACAAAACCACACGGAAACAGACTTTTGCTAATCAGATTTGAGCCACATTCATTGGTGGTTTGAAATGCGATGCAAAATGGGTTTCTAAAGCTGTGCCTGTCCTTTACGTCTCTTGCAAAGTGCCGCATAACCAAGTCAAATCCAGATGCCTGCCGTGACTGCAGCACGTAACATTGTATGTGTCAGCCTCTTCCTGCACCGCGAGTTAAGTGATATGGCGCGAAGGGCGAGGGGACACATTTTCATTCTTCCACCGGTTGCCGTTTTGTTTTTGTCTGCGCCGTTTTGCACGTAGGTCTTACTCACCTATGTCGTTACCACAGCAACCAATGCAGAATACACAAATCCGATCTGATCACTTGCAATAAAGTAACAGTGTGGGCAGTCGGTCCTAATGATTGTATTGGCCCGCTGCGTGAACAAAGCCTTTGTGGCTGCAGTAGACTGCCAGCCCAGCCCCTCCCCTTTCAGCAGCGTCCAATCGACTAAGCTTTGCCCCCTAGTGTCCATATGGAGCAGGTGCTGCTATGACATGAAAGAAAATGTACAGTTCAGGCTGCCTTGGAGATCTTGTCTGTTTTGACCCTCCATTTCTTTTAGTTTTGTTTAGGTTTTTCTGTTGCTTAACTCTCTCCACTCATGTTTCAGTGACCACGAAGGAGGCAACGTCAGTGCCCACACCAGCCACCTGGTGGGCAGTGCACTGTCTGACCCCTACCTGTCCTTCAGCGCAGCCATGAATGGCCTGGCTGGTCCTCTGCATGGCCTGGCCAATCAGGTTTGTGCTAAATGTGTCCCAACAACTGCGAGTTGTCGTACTGGTTTCTGCTCAGAGGACTTTAAGTGAAAGTATGAATGATGATTACAAACACCATTTTAAATAGAGCGATTGCTCACCAGTGATGTGCATTTCTCTCTGCATCCCACAGGAGGTGCTGGTGTGGCTGACAGCCCTGCAGAAGGAGCTGGGAGGAGAGGTGTCTGATGAGAGGATGAGGGATTACATCTGGAACACACTTAAGTCTGGCAGGGTAAGCGCTCACCAGGTCCAGTTTTCTCAGCGCTGCCATTAGGGTGTTTCAACATAAGCCTCAGGAATGTCGGGAGTCTTATCCCCTACCCTTTCGTCATGGCTTTGAAGGATGCCTTGATCCTCACTTGTGAAACAAGAGGTGATCTGGGCTACCAAACTTTTGGATTGCTTTGCCCATCATCCTTTGTTAAAGCACTTTGTTACTACTTTGAAAGATGCTTTATAAAGATTATTAATTGTGGGGCTAGTATTATCTCACCATAGTTTGGAAAATGTATGATTCACTCTCTCTCTGCCATAGGTGGTGCCAGGCTACGGCCATGCCGTCCTGAGGAAGACCGACCCACGTTACACCTGCCAGCGTGAGTTTGCCCTGACGCACCTGCCCAACGACCCCATGTTCAAGATGGTTGCCCAGCTCTACAAGATTGTGCCCAATGTGCTGCTGGAACAGGGTAAGGCCAAGAACCCCTGGCCCAATGTGGACGCCCACAGTGGAGTGCTGCTGCAGGTAAGAGACAAACTGAATGACCACCTGCTAATTAATTATATAGTTGGGATGATTTCTATTGCAATGGCTTTCATAACAAAGTACTTTAGTGTCTCACCTTATTGCATCCTGACCTCTCTTTATCTCTCTCTCTCTCTCTCTCTCTCTCTCCTGTCTGTCTGCTCAGTACTATGGAATGACTGAGATGAATTACTACACTGTGCTGTTCGGTGTGTCCCGAGCCCTGGGTGTGCTGGCCCAGCTGGTGTGGAGCAGAGCCCTGGGCTTCCCCCTGGAGCGTCCCAAGTCCATGAGCACGGAGGGAATGATGAAACTGGTGGCACCCAAGTCGGGCTGAAGACGAACAAAGTCGAAGGGGGTCGGGGGGTTGGTGTAAAGGGTGGGAGGAGGAGGAGGAGGAAATATCAAATGGCAGATATAAGTTGACCCCCTGTGCTTCCCAACCCCAGGGAAATGGGATTCAAAGAGACAGTATGCTTTTAATGACATTATGTGAATAAAGGGCCTTTTAAATATTCACGCCATTAGTGTGTTAAGTTAACCACAGATACGTTTACCCACCATGCCTCCATTTGGAGGATGAGAAGCAAGAATTTAAAACCCACCTACACGTTCCCCCTAATAGGATCAGTCTATGTAGGCATGTAGCTCTATGACTGCTAGCATCACTATCGTTATATCCAGAGATATTGGTATCATGTCTGAACTACGGACTGTATTAAAGGGAATAGTGGGGGTGAATTACACTTCCTTTGTTTAAAGCTAAGGATCTATTAAGTTAATTACCTGACTGAAA
Source organism: Cetomimus sp. NI1144 (assembly GCA_900660305.1). Lineage (NCBI taxonomy): Eukaryota > Metazoa > Chordata > Actinopteri > Beryciformes > Cetomimidae > Cetomimus > Cetomimus sp. NI1144. Next base: position 9,171 of record CABFOT010055286.1, on the reverse strand, counting down.
CGTTGCTGCTTTTGTCTTCTGTTGTGATTTATGTCTCATTCCACCGCAAACAAAACGTTTCGATTAAACCTCAACCTTTGTTTCTTCTTTGCAACGTTCCCAGTCCTCAATCCGTACATCTCACGCCCGTTATGAACACTCCAGTTTAGGAAAAAAGGTCCTCCCCGTTAACTTAGCAAGCCTATCGAGATATGCATTTAGAAACATGAAAATCAGTTAAAAGATACTGCCCCTTTAAATCTTTGGTCTCCCATTTTTTGTCCGACTTCTGTGTATTTTTGTTTGTTTCTCATGACCTCTTATCACCTCTATGATCGAAATAACCGTCGTGTCGAAACACAAATTATTTCCCCCTTCCGTTTTTAATGACATGCTTTAACATATGTATGGGTCTTGTGTCCTGAATAGCAGTCTAGAGAACCAAGACGCGTACTTAAGTCGAGTGCCAGAATGTTTAAGGGGCCGCGTAAAGGATGTTATTAGCTTTACAGTAAAAGGCTTAAGGGCAAGCTTGAATGTCAGTGGGTAGACCTGTCTTTGTATTTGTTTGAGTCCCGTCTCATTTTGAGTGTGTGTGTGTATGGATAAACCCCCACATGAGAGCGCTTCAGTCATCACCTACTCCAAAATGAGCACTTGCGAGATTGGATTTCCTAATTTGTAGCAGTAGAAACCCCGGGTTTATTTAGTGGCCTGTTTATGCGTAGCTTGTGGGTGTTTTAATATGCATTATTAATCTATAATCTTTAAGTTCTCATTTTGTGGTTTTATTTATACTCTTGTGTACATAGGTATATATATGTATAGCTTGAATGTATGAGCTCGAAGCAACTCTTTGCTTGTGTAACCACAGCACGTACCGCAGTTGATCAACATGTGTTCACCGGTCACGGGGAAATGTGACGCTCTGCTTTTTGGGACGACGAACAAAACGTACTGTAGCTATCGTGTATATACAGTAATTCTCGCCTAGTTCTATGGGCTTAGCTGAGGCTGTTTTGCAGGTGTTTCATTTGAACGTTTCAAGCTTGCTCTTAAGTCCCGACTTTCTGGGTTAGTTTGGTAAACACTCCGTTTCCTGTGTAGTTGAAGCCGGATCGCACATCCTGCTCCGACAACTATACAGTCCTTCCACATTAGTAACTCGCACACATTTGTCGATCTCTGCCCATCTACCATCCCCCCCACTTTTTTGTGGCTTTATCAGGTGTGTTTATTTTATAATTTTATGTCTTTCATATGCTTGGTGTTCCAGATATGTGGTTACTTTGGTCATAGAGGAGCGTAAAGGTTGTTAGCTGGGTCGAATTCATTGCAGATGGATTCAGTGGTTGGGCGGGTCAATGGTCAAGAAGTGCTTGACCGAACAAATATTGGAAAACAAGAGAGGAAACAAAAAAAGGAAAATCAATAAAAGTTTTTAAATAACGGTTGTCTCATCTCTTCCCCCCTCCCCTCCCCATGTAATCAGAAGTGCCTGCTCGGTAAAGCAACTCGTTCGGACTCACTGGAGGGGTAGATGGTGTAACTGCAGTGATCTGGTATTTCTAAATATTGGAAAAGGATGTGGACTACACCATTCATGCAAAACTACATGCACAACCATTGCATAGTTGGGGAGGTGCCTTGTCCACCCAGTTGACCGTCTCTACTTCTATGGCTTTTATGAGAATAGTCATGTGTAACCGGAGGGTATAATTATAAACTGAACACATACCTGACCTCTGCTGGACAAGCAAACACTCGATGCTAACCTTGAGATAATCATTTGTTTGGGCATACAGACAACAGAATGGTGACCTTTATCGTTTATTTTATGAACACCCAGCTTCACCTCTTCCCGTCGCACAGTGAAGGGCGGGTTTGGTGTAATAAAGGAAATGGGTATGATCAAGAAGGTAGATGGTCTCTGTCCCTCTCTCCTGTGGGCCGTTATTAATAACTGGCCCACATACCGTCACCCCACTCTGGTTTCTTGACGGTCAGCTGCCCTTGGAAAGGCCAGTGTCCCATAATGACTTTCCCCACCTGCACACGCGCACGTGCTTTCCAGTGACTCAATTTGTTTCATGCCAGACGATGCAATGGACCATCAACTCTGTCCCATACTGTGGGATAAAGACGTGCATGAAGTCCTTGACTCTGTGAGGTGTCTGCATTCTTTAGAAAAAAGGACACATAATGCAAACATTGGCAATATGAACATGCTTAACCACTGAATACTACCAGAGCATAGTATAAAACACACCATGTATTTTATTGCTTAAAAATATGGAACTTTTTCAACTTTTAATAAATAGAAGTTTATACATGTGGTACATTTTTTTAAAAGTGATTTAAAAAAAATCACTCATTGTCCATGCAGTGATAATTCATTTTCCCTTCCTTTGGATGCCCACACCCAGCGTTGTGCCTTATAGTACGAGACTTGAAATAATGAATCGTCTTATGAGGAAGACCACAATGCACCTCACTGCATGTCTTCCTCGCCGACAGATATGGCAAATGAACATCGGTTTGCTTTGCTGAACCCTTTTTCATGGCATAAAACAATGGGCTAAAAGCAGTCACGCCCCAACAATGCAAAATATAAGCACAAGAAAATATATACGTGCCCCTTTCTTTAGTTACATTCATGCATATTATATAAATAAATATCTCGGCGAAATTACATCTCAAAACTGTCCGAAACAAACGAAGCATGGAGCCCACGGGCAGGAATCACATTTTATTCTACAGCCCACAGTGTATATTATGTATATTATTAGAGTACTATATACTGAGAATGTACATGGTAACAGCAAAGTACGGCTCAAAACGGGGTTGTACTTTAGTTCTTCACAGGCCACACCACAGGATGCCGCGAAACTCCCTTTCAGCACGTATTCTATTACATAGCTGGTTATTACTGCAATAATCCATTGGATTACTATAACTGTAACATAATCAAAATACTACCCGTGACTTTGCCACAGAATGAGTTAAAACTACCGCTATTAAACTGAACTGATTCATTTGAATGTTATTCACAACCATGTTTAGCGCTCCTTAAATGTCTAAAACATAAAAAGGAGAATTGTCCTCCTTTAATTATGATTCCCTAAAATCCAACAACATATTACCCATCTTTCAAATTGCAGCTATATGCCACGTAAGCATTGTATTTATTCAAATTCCAATCCTGTCCGTTGGTACAGGGTAGCGTACGATTGTGAATAATTCAGGCGTCGTCGGTTGCGATTATTTTTGTTAATTACCCGATAGTAACGAGTGCTGGGCTGTAAAATAAGCCATTCCTGCAACGGCAGGCCACGCCTCAATGTCCAAACCAACAACCTTCACACCATAACAGTCAAGTTAAAGCTTCATTCCCCAATACTCTTAACATCAAATAATGACGACAAAATTTGCTTTTTGTCCCAAGAATAATAGCACTTGAATAATTCTCTCACAGCACACAGTGGGGAGAAGCGATGTACTCGTCTCCCCCCCAAACATGGCACATGTCATTTTAAACCCAATAAAAATGTACTGTGTTTTCAAAACCAGGGCTACATAAATTGAACTTCAAAGGATAAAATGTATTAATTGATCAGTTTATACAGAGCTCAACACCACAGGTCAGACAATATATTGATCCTACGGTGTGACAAAGTAAAAGTAAGGGCAAAGTGTATCTATGAGGGAGAAAAGCGGACGCACCGTGACTTGAACACGACCATGCGGTTAGGGAGTGAGCAGGGAGCGACCCGCTCCAGGAGTGAAGAGTAGTCTAAATTTTGGCCGCTATTTTAGTCTTAGTCTTTAGACAAATATGCACATTAGTTTTAGTCACATTTAGTCATTTTTTTTCTTAGCTTGTTTAGTTTTTGTAAACAGAAACTGCAAACATTATAGTCTAGTTTTAGAAGGGAAAGAGTTTAATGTGGCTAAAAAATTGAATAAAACTAAACTAAAACAGGATGAAAATGACTAAATGTGATTATAACTAATATATATGTTTGTCTAAAGACCAAGTCTACATCCCCGTTACCTGTGTGTTTCTGCCATGTCCATTCATTGTCAAATAATAGTCGACTTGCTGCAATTGGTTTTATGGATTTCCCGTTACCGTTAACATGAATATATCATGTGACTGAGCATAAACGCAGGGCTCCTCTGCCAAGGAAGGCTCCGTCGAGTGGAGGTAGAAGGAAACTGAACAGAGTTTCAAACCTAGGAAACATTTATAATGTTGTCATGTTACGTTGAATTATATTTATTCCTACGTAATGCTTTGAAAGGGTCTGGGGGTCCTATGTCTTGGTGTGAAGGAGCACCGCGACACCTGGGAGGTGGTGGTGGTGGGGGTGGAGACTGAGGTGGCACCATGCAGGTCCGTGGGGGATAACAATGGATAAAAGGTCTGTATTGGTGTAAGTAAGGCTAGATGAGGACATAACGGTGACCCAGCCTCACTTACTGGTGCACCTCGTGAAACATCAGTTCCCGCGGGATACGAGTCTCTGGGCCGTAGAGTATACTGGCTCGCCGCCCGAACGCGGCGACGTTCTGTTTCACGACCTCATCGAAGAACATGGTGGCTAGCTGGGAGTGCAGCAACGAGCGGAACTCAAAGGAGATCTGTAAAAGAAAGACATAGCACACCATTATATACCTTTTAGTACACGACAGAGAGATCATCTAAATCAGCACAGCAGGCAAGCGGTGGAGAGAGTTGGTAGAGGCTACTCACAGAAAAGTCTACAGTGCAGGTGCGAGGGTAGCCGGGAATGCCGGGACTGAAGCGCCATATCGTCTCCAGGTGATTGAACAGCTTTCCGTCAGTACAGACGGCCTACATCCACCCAAAGGAAAAACTCTTAAGGCTCGCTCACACTACAGGATTTTGAAATCTGGTTGCAGCACACACTTAAAGAGAATCTTCACAGATTATCTTCCCCATAATCTCAAACATGCTCACACTACAGGATTTGCAAACCATGGCGTAGCACACACTACAGAATATCATTAAGATTATCGTGCCCGGCAGAGGCGGGCGAAGCAACGCCCCACCTCACGTGATCTCATGTCATGTGATCACATGCGGAAGGAAGCAGATGTCAACAAACACCACATGGACCCTTTTAAACTCGTGGTTGTAATGCTATGCTCTGAGGAAAAAAGAAAGCAGCGATCCAAACGTCGAGTCTGGGTGAAGAGATGGTTGGGCAGACGCGGTCAACATGGATTGTCTGTTCTTCAGCGAGAATTGGAGGTGAGATTTTATATTGACGCTACGTAGTGGCCAGCAGAGATCCTCAGAGAGAACAAAGGGAACAATGGCGGGAACAATGGTGACTCATATGGGAAGCGTAAACACAGAGGGAAGCGTGGAGGAGATTGACACCCCCTACAGTCTCAGCCCCACCGTTCTCCTCTGCCGAGTGTGTTCCTGGTGAACACACTGGACAACAAGCTGGACGACTTGAGGGCGAGGATCAGGTTCCAGCAGAATATACAAGACTGTAACATCGTCTGCCTGACTGAGACATGGTTGTCCCCTGATGGAGCATGAAGTGAGAAGTGTGCTTATGAGGATGAACAACAGGAAAGCGGCTGTTCCGGACGGGATATCAGGGAGGGTGCTGAGGTCCTGTGCTGAGCAGCTGGCTCCTGTGTTCACCATCATATTCAACCTCTCCCTAGTCTGTGGTCCCTACATGCTACAAAAGGTCCACCATTGTCCCTGTGCCGAAGATCACCTCCCCAGCCTGCATGAATGACTACCGGTAACCCTCACCTCAGTGGCCATGAAATGCTTTGAGAGGCTGGTCAAGGATCACATCTGCTCCATCCTCCCCAGCTCCATGGACCCCCTTCAGTTCGCCTACCGTCTGAATAGAGCCACGGATGATGCCTTCTCCCAGGTAATGCACAACACACTCCCATCTCGACAACATGAGGGGAGGCTATGCAAGACTGCTGTTCATAGACTTTAGATCAGCATTCAACACCATAGTCCCCATTAGACTCGCTGACAAGCTGTCTGGTCTGGGTCTGAGCCCTTCCCAGTGCACCTGGGGCGGCAGGTAGTCCTGAGGTAGAGAAGCGGGTTTGCAACCGGAAGGTTGCCGGATCGATTCCCGAGCTGGAAGGGAAAAAAAAATTCTGGCAAAAATGTGATCTGGCAACTGAATGGTTGTTGGAGTCAGAATCAGGTACCAGATCCTGCCGTTGTGCCCTTGAGCAAGGCACTTAACCCCTAAAATTGCTCCCCGGGCGCTGTATATGGCTGCCCCCTGCTCCGGACCCCCCAGCGTGTGCCTGTGCATGTGTGTGTATCTGGTGGGGATCCGAGATGGGTTAAAAGCAGTGGAATAATTTCACCTCGTGTGCGGTGCTCTGTGCATGTGTGTGACAAATACAATAAACTTAACTTAACTTA
>CABFOT010052356.1:1711-13044 GCA_900660305.1 Cetomimus sp. NI1144 | reverse complement strand
TGAGACCAGCCATGCTGTACGGTCTGGAGATGGTGGCAATGACAAAAAGACAAGAGGCGGAGCTGGAGGTGGCAGAGATGAGGATGCTGAGATTCTCCGTTGGGAGTGACGAGGATGGACAGGATGTGGAATGAGCACATTAGAGGGACTGCTCAGGTTGGACGGTTTGGAGACAAAGTAAGAGAAGCTAGACTGAGGTGGTTTGGACATGTGTGGAGGAGAGATATGGAATATATTGGGAAAAGGATGCTGAAGATGGAGCTGCCAGGGAAGAGGAAAAGAGGAAGGCCAAAGAGGAGGTTCATGGATGTGGTCAAGGAGGACATGAAGGTGCTTGGCATGACAGAAGGAGACTCTGGGGAGTCGATGGGGAGCAGCCGAAAGAAGAAGAAGAAGATTGAAGCCGTCCATCCAACTGCATTGTTGCTGCATCTCAAAATGCACCCCGGGGTGACAGCATAGTTGAAGATCTCCGGCCGTAGCTCCGGAATTCGCCAGACTAGTATGTCAAATAGGAGAAACCGCGGGCAATGGCCTTCGGTAGCAATCACATAAAGTTATGTAGATCTAGTTTCAGTTCAGTGGAGCTTTCCACGTTCAATACTGCTCGCAGAAGGGAGGGGCTGTTGCGAGCAAACGTGATTTGTCCCCTGCGTCAAGAGCAGTGAGCTGCTCTACTGTACTGAACAAAATACTTGAATCTTTCAAGTTCAAGGTCGGGCAGACAAGTGGGCATAGTGGACTTCTGCGAGTGAACTTTATTAATTCGTTTTCCTTTGGCGATGGCTAAAACCTCTTTGGGGGGTGCCAAATATTTCTTGATGCAGGAAAACCCCTGTAATGTTCACAGGCTCAGAGTGCACAAGCTCATTTACGCAAACACGCCTCCCAACCTGATCAAAAAGTGACTTCAGAAGTGTCAAAGTTACTAATCCCTGTTGCAGAACCTGGCTACAGCAGCAAACTGCGGTATGATCTTGGATGTCATTCCTTCAATGATGAACACCCTGCACATAGTGTGGATCATCTCCAGGCACTACAACAAGGATGAGCGTATGGTCCCTCTGATGGAACGTATCGCCTGGGAGCTTTGTGAGCGTGTGGCTCGCGTGGTGAACGTCCACATGCTCTTCAAGTATGTCGTTCTCAACTTTTGCTTACACTTAAAATTTTATCACATCATGTAGTTTGAATCTCAACTGTAATTTACTATCCAGATATTATTCAACAATCGACGTATTTTGTGGTTTCAATCTACTATGCTCTGTTCCATGAACAGAGATAACAGAGAAGTGGCCAAAGCCAAGGTGCAGGACGGTAAGCGTATTCTGGACCAGTGGAAGGCGTACTACTTTGAGGTGCGTGCCAAGATTGAGGCATCAGCCAGGTATCCTCGCTGGGAGTTCGACCGCAAGAGGCTGTTTGAGAAGACTGATTACATGGCGTCCATCTGCCAGGACCTGTATGATGTCCTACAGGTCAGTGCAGACACATCTCACAAAGACTGACCTCCCAAATGATGACTTGATACTTCTCTGTGAGAGACTCCAAGAGATGCTGTGATAACAGATATCCCTTGGCCTTTTGCAGGTTCTGGAGGAGTTGCATAACATCTTTGGTCCAGAGCTGAAAGGTATGACTGGTGACCTGAAACACATTGACGATGTGCTGTGTCGGGTGGATAGCCTGGTTGTGCCCATTGAGGAAGTCACCTTTGATCCCTTCAGCATCTGTAAGATGAGCAGCTGGAAAATTATCATGCTAGACTTCAACATTAAGGTTCAGGTGAGATTAGGATGTCCTGAAAGCAGAATTAATATGTCAGTTATCACAATTTTCTGATTCACTCACCCCAGGCACATGTCTGCTTAGTCCATTGAAGGAGAAGCCATCAACTTCATTGACCAGTCTTTCAAGACACTGCGCTCTGCAGCTGCTGCCTTTGACATGCTCATGAAATTTAAACATATCCGCTGCAGAGAAGCCATTAACAACCAAATTATGAAAAAATCTGATGACGTCCTGGCTCAGTATTGCAAAGAGGTAATCATTGAAATCAACACCAACATACTTATTGTATTGGAGTCTGCATGCAAATGTGAATTAAGTGCAATTCTAAGCTTCTGTTTTGGAGTGAGGGATAGTGAGTCCATGCACTTGTGTTTGTAAGAGTCAATGTTTTATTTACAGCAATTGTGCAAACCTGGATGACTTGGAATGTTACACAGAATTTTAGTCATGCATATAAATATTCTGACATGTATTGCATATACCAGTGATATTTTTTAGAAAGCTTAAAGCTTTTTCTGTCTCTTTTTGGGGTAGTTGGCCATCATAAATGAAATATTTGATGCAAACAAGGACAACCCTCCGCTGAACAAGTATGAGCCTCCTGTGGCTGGAGCCATCTTCTGGGAGCGTCATCTATTCCACCGCATCAAACGCACCATCCTGCCCTTCTTGGAAGTGCAGGAGATGCTGGAGAGCGAGCAGGGCAAAGTGGTCAGCGCAATTGCTGTACAGTAATGCAAATACTGAACTCTTTAGACTCCAACATGTTATTTGAAGCAGTCTTTTGACTTTCCTTGTATTATACTCAGGCTGTGGCAAATTATACAGAGTTGGCACTTCAGATGAGGGACTATGAGGTGAACAAGTACAAGCACTGGCAAGAAGAGACGAAGCTGAACCTGCCATTACTGATGAAAAAAAACTTGCTGGTCATGATTACCAATAGAAACCAGGGCCAGGCAGAAATGGTCTGTACCTCTCACTCATTACTATAACTGTCAGTCAACAGCATGTGTGACACAAAGTTAACTATTTTACATTTTTCCTTTGTTTCTTTTTATATTTCTGATTTTAAGGCCTCCCCAGCAACTGAACACAACTTAGAGAAGGATGTCCGATACATTGTGAACTTTGATCCAGAGATCAAGGAGATAATTTCAGAGACCAAACACCTTGTGCCATTGGGCTACACTGTGCCCGATCTGGCTCGAATTGTGGCTCTACAGGAGGAGAAATTAGTCAGGTGATCATACATAAGTTAATAGAGAATTAATATTCTACCACAAAGTCACAAATTTGTGTCATCTAACCCTGGCCTGACCAGTTTCAACATTGGCTTTAGGTATGTGGATGATCTAAACAACCTTGTAAACTGCTACAACTCTGTGATGGACAGCCTGAATGAGGCCACAGTCTTGATGCTGGCTGAACAGATCAAAGGGTTCAGGAAAATGATGCACTTTGGATACAAAAGAATCAACTGGAATTCCTTGGGTATGGTACATACAAAGGCTAAAAACTTAGCTACAATGTGATGTATGTGCTTTCACAGTCTGATGAGATGGCCGATAATTTTGTCTGTTTTTTAGGTATCCCTGAGTTCATCAAGCAAGGAACTCAGATGATCTCTAAGCTGGAGTCACTTGTCAATCAGATTCAGAAGAACGAGAGGGACATTGAAGCCACACTGCAGTCCTTGGAGATGGCCAACCTGTTCAAATTTCCAGGCCCAGATGCATTCAATTGCTTACCAGGTAAAATATGAGTGAATGTTAACTAATAGAAGGACAATATATATTATTATATTTTCAACAATTTCATCTACTTCTTGGCATTGGTTTTTCAAGGTGTGAAGGAGTTCTGTGAGCTTATTGAGCGAGAGCGGACTAAGGATGTGATGTTGCTGAGCAGGAAGTATACTGACATTGGGTTCCTTCTCACAATGACGGAGCGCTTGATCATGCAAACCAGCAGTGGCAAAGCCTCTAGTATGACGCAGTATTACACCTACTGGGAACGTAAGGTGGTTGACGCCATCACACAGATGGTACTGAGGTGATTAGATGCAAAATGTTATTAAGTTGTCCATTGTATGAGCAATAACAGTCACTGTTGCTTTGAACTACAATGCAACATCTGTTCCAGCCACTCTATCGCCTTGTATGTTTTCTCATTTAGGAACTTTAAAGCCTTTAACATGGCACTGATGGGGAGTACTGCCTTTTTCCAAATTGAAGCCATCCTGTCTGCCCCCGATATTGTGCTGCAGCCCAAAAGTAGTGAGATCTACAGACGGATAATGCAGTGTGTCAGAGACAGTGTAGAGAGCACCAAGGTGGGACCTCCGTCCCTCCTTCTTGTGTCACTATATTTCTGTTTCCTTTTATTGATTGTAATGGGTTTATGACCTCTCCTGTCCTTGCTTCTTCAGCAATTTGTGCGTTGGATGCACGGGACCTGCCTTGAGTGCCCTCCACAACGTACGGACGGAGTAGATGAGTTGGTAATATTTAGCTTCTACAGTGATGTCTCCCAGAATCCCCAGATAAACGAGAGCACCTTCACCGTGTCCCAGAATGTCCAGCGCCTGCTCAGCTCCCTGAACCGCTACCTCAACCGCTGGAAACACTACCGACCCCTTTGGAAGCTGGACAAAGCCGTCGCCAACGAAAAGTTTGCAGCAACAAAGCCGTCCTGTGTCATGTACGATGACAAGCTGCAGTCCTGTTCTCGCTTCAAAGAGGAGGCAATGTTGGAGCCTGTGGTCCAGCATGAGCACATCATCCACCTGAACCTGGTGTCTCTGTCCCAGATGGTGCAGGAGACTGCCCAGGCCTGGGTCAGTTCCCTGGGCTGGCTGCTCAATGAATCTGCCAGAGAGGATCTCTTCAGCCTTAGAGATGAAATCACGGTACCGAACATGCATGTGTAGTTTTGTGTACTCATTGCGTCTAAGTATTGATCACTACGCATGTATTTTTGAGCATACTCTATGTTTGCACTGTATTTTTTATTTTTAACGGTAGAGGTTCTGTGAAGTTATGGGATAATACTTATCCTTATGCATATTTTTATGACTTTACTTTTATGAACAGCAAATCTCTGAGAACCTGAAGCAGAGCCCCATCACTTTGGAAGACTTGAAGTGCGTCCTTGCTACGATCTCAGACATCAGGGACATGTCTCTGAGAGTGGAGATGAGGTTCAATGATATCCAGGAAAGATACAGAACCCTGGCCATGTACAAAGTGGAGGTAGTGCCATATAGGTTGCAGTTTGTGTAAGGCTGAATTATTTGCTCTGGATGAGCATAAGTCCACGTGTCCCTTTTTAAAGTGCTTGTGCTACATTTTCTCTGTAGGGTGGGAAGGACGAGCTGGAACTGGTGGACAATATTAGCCAGCTGTGGAATGACCTCTTCACAGAATCCAGACAAGTGGATCAAAGTCTGGGACATGTCAAGATATCGTTCACTAAGGTTAGACTTCGTAACTCGTGTTCCCACACATCCTGAAAAAAACAAAGTGAAAAGTCAAGTTTTCTAGTCATGGACAATACATGGAAAATGAGAAAAATGTAAGATGTCATGGAAAATGCTGGACCTGTCATGACTGTGTGGAGACATGTGCAGACATGAACATATGGAGAGTAGTGGATGCAGGAATAAACTAATTTAATTAGTCCTTACAGCACAAATGGGAACAGAGTGGTTTGCAGGGGTAATCCATACAGTAAACTAAACTTGACTCATAATTAAGAAACAACTAATTGAGGGACTAGGGGAACACACAGAACACACTACTCACAACCGACAGAATGATAAGCATCCAGCAAAGTAACTTGGAAAAAGTGAGGCTTAAATACCTGAGGTGACCTGATTAACAAAGGCAATGCAGCTGATGAAATAGAGGAACACAGATATTTGAGTTGAACTAATTACAGATAAAGTGCAGCTGATGAAACACTGAAGAACTGAATACACTACTTTGAATTTCGTCAAAGCTGTCAATGTTAAATAATCTGATTTTTTAAAATTGTTCTACAACTCTCATCCTTGGAGAGAATTCACCTAACCCCTGCCCAGTGTGATCCAAGGCCATACAATATATTTAAGTATAACATCTTTATGTAGAGCCACTGTAACCATACTTTAGACTTTTTGGAGAGATCCACAACTTGAAAAGAATTATGATTAACTTTAAATATTGATACATCAAACAAACTCAGAAGTAATGCAAATATTTAATTTACAGACATACCTGTTACCCTGGAAGTTTCTAGGAAATAAATGTCATTGACATGAAAATCTGACAATATACTCTCCATTGTGCAATAGAGATCTTAGAAAACGTTATGTAAAAATATATACAACAGCTGTTGTAATATATGGCAGCCTTTCATATTGAATATGTAAAGACTCTCATTGTCACTAGTGAATGCTGTAAGTTGTGAAGAAGATCCATTTATTCCATGATATTGATCTTGTGCTTATGTTCAGATTAGAGGTCTCCACATGTGTCTGGCCTGTGTCTCTCTGGCCCGAGTTTGGTCCGAGCCCCAAAGCTCATGAGGTTTATCGGGCCGAACCCAAACCCAATGCTTACATCACACAATTATATGTGTGTGCGAATTGTGGAAACAATAGAAACACCCAACAATGTGTTTGAAACACTTCCATAGTCAGTTCAATCTACTGATAGAGAACAAGCTGATTGGCCGAGCCGCACTAAGATAAAGCCACAGCACCAAAGACTGGAATGTTCAAACATAAATAGGCTACAAACCAGTTTTCATTAACAAATGTAAACTGCATAATAAAACAGGTGGTCTTACTGCTTTGTGTGATGAACAATTATCCAAGTAAGCATCGCCAAAAGCAACAACAACATAAAGTCCTTCTGCTGCAGAACATTGCAAGAACAGTCTGTCCTTAATAGTCCATTTGGCCATTGCATTGTGGAGAGAAGACAGTTTCAGCGCAGTTCTCTCTTCAGTCAGTCTCCCTGCTGAGCTGAAGCTGCTTGATGCTGCAGGTGCTCAGCTCTTTCTGTGCAGCTGTGAGAGGCAGGCAGAAGCTTCATGGTGGAGCGTGTGGAGAGCCTAGTCCTAGCCTTCTTAGATGAATCTGCCATATGCGTAATGTGCACTATCCCTGTCATATTAACGAGTGAACTAAACTAGACCCAACCTCGCCTCATATTCCACAGATCGCAAAGGATCACATTAAAGAATTTAAAAAGGAGTTGTCTGTATTTGCCAAGAGCTTCAACATGCATGGGCCTGGAGCTGTGGGAGACAATTTGGAGAAAGGTAATGTTGGACTCAACCCCTGGTTTTAGCTTAACATGTCTTAAGATTTATTTTACTGGTGGATACATCTCCCTCTGTTGCTCTTTGCAGGACTGACGGTTATTGGAGTATATGAGGTGAAGCTTACCAAGATTGAGGCGAGACGGCAGGAGCTTGCCAACGCTGAGAAGCTGTTTGACCTACCGATCACCATGTACCCAGCGCTGCTCAAACTGCAGAAGGACATGACGGGCTTGAGACAGATCTATGAGATCTACAAAGATCAAAAGGTCAGTTAGTGGCTGTCTATTTAAGGATTCCAGTGACTATGTATGTGATTGTGTCTGTGTCAAATATTTCATGTTTGTGTCCTTCTCTCTTCCAGAACACTAAGACGGAGTGGTCCAGTACACTTTGGATGAACGTTAACATCCCGCTGCTGCAGGAAGGTGTCAAGGGTTTCATCATGAGCTTGAGGAAGCTGCCCAAAGATATGCGGGCACTGTCGGTGGCCTTCTTCCTCGAGGGACACTTAAAGGAGTTCAAAGAGTCTCTGCCTCTTCTGCTGAGCCTGAGGAACGAGGCCCTCAGAGACAGGTCGGCCTGTGGATCCACACCAGAATCCATCTGGAATGATTTGGACACAAATATTGAGAATGCTGCCTAAAATATAAACCATATGATAAAAGAGTCACAAGATCAAATGAAAAGGAGAACACAAGCAAGAAAAACAGTAACATCTTTGAATATTTCTGTCCACACAGACACTGGAGGGAACTGATGGAAAGGATTGGCACTAGCTGTGAGATGAACTGTGACCGCTTCACTCTGGAGGACATGTTAGCCATGGAGCTGCACAAGTATGGAGCCGTCATAGGGGACATCGTCACCTCCGCTGTCAAAGAGCTGAGTATTGAGAAGGCAAGCTTCCCTCGCTGAGTTAGCTTAAACTGTCTTCCCTTGTGTTTGTCCTGAAACATTTATCACAAATATATTATTTAAGTAAATACATTATTTGCATGTGTGGGCGTGTGCGTGGATGCATGTGTGCGTGTGCAGGGAGTGAAGGAGGTGGCGGAGACCTGGGAACACATGAAGTTCAGCGTGCAGCGCTACTTTAAAGGCACCCAGGAATGCGGCTCTATCCTGAGCGCAGTGGACGAGATCTTGCAGAATTTGGACTACGATGCCATGAATCTGCAGAGTATGGCAGGCAGCCGCTTTGTAGGTCCCTTCTTGGGCTCTGTTCAGCAGTGGCAGAAAAACCTGTCCCTCATCAGTGAGATCATAGAGGTCAGTCAGAGAGGCGACACTCTATCATCCAGTAACACTAGTAGATATGTGGCATCTATATACTGAAGAAAAAAAATTCTGCACAGGTATGGATGCTGGTACAACAAAGATGGATGTACCTGGAGAGCATATTTATAGATGGAGACATCCACTCTCAGCTACCTGAGGAGGCCAAGAAATTTGATAACATTGATAAAATGTTCAAAAAAGTGAGTCGCTGCTATCAACCTGATGAAAGCAAAGTATTGCTTGCTTGGATACGCTTAAATAATAACATGTCCTCCATTTTTTCCATGTAGATTATGAGTGACACAGCGAACGACCCACGCATCAAGCAGTGGTGTCTGGTTCCCAACCGGCTCACATACCTGCAGGGCTTGAGTGATGGTCTAGAGCAGTGCCAGAAGAGTCTCAAAGACTATCTGAATTCCAAGCGGAACGCTTTCCCTCGCTTCTTCTTCATCTCTGATGACGAGTTGCTCAGCATCCTAGGGAGCATTGACCCTGCCTGTATCCAGGAGCACATGATCAAGGTACCGTGTGACGTGTGTGTGTGTGTGTGTGTGTGTGTGTGCGTGCGTGAGTGAGTGAGTATGAGAGAAACAACATTTCCTCTGATCTTTCCCTTGGCCCCGCAAGATGTATGACAACATAGCATCTCTGAGGTTTGACGTGGGCAGCACTGGGGAGACAGTAGCCGGAGCACTGGTGTCTGCAGAAGGCGAGGTAATGGAGCTGAAGACACCTGTCCCAGCAGAGGGTAGAGTGGAGGA
Organism: Cetomimus sp. NI1144; assembly: GCA_900660305.1. Lineage (NCBI taxonomy): Eukaryota > Metazoa > Chordata > Actinopteri > Beryciformes > Cetomimidae > Cetomimus > Cetomimus sp. NI1144. The sequence continues at coordinate 3,898 of CABFOT010052356.1, read as the reverse complement.
CTGGATGACCGGAGTATTGCTAGAGATGAGGAGGACCAATCGCCTCATCACCAAGGAAGCCATCTTCCGCTACTGTGAACATATGAGCAGGTGTGTAGCTGTTTGTGTGTGTGAATGAGGCATACCACAGTACGTTTGTTTCAATACTCTCGTGTCTCCCTCAGGGTGGACTGGATGTTGCTGTACCAGGGCATGGTGGTGCTGGCTGGGAGCCAGGTGTGGTGGACCTGGGAGGTGGAGGACGTCTTTAATAATGTGAAGAAAGGAGACAGGCAAGTACTGAAGAACTATGCCCAGAAGATGCACAAGCAGATTGATGAGCTGGTAACCCGCATCACACAGCCCATGAAAACAAACGATAGACGGAAAATCAACACTGTCCTCATCACCGATGTCCACGCCAGAGACATTGTTGACAAGTTTGTCATGAACAGGTAAACACAATTAGCTTTTTCCCATTTATTTTGTTTAGTTAAATTTCACTGCATTATAAAACCCAAGTTTCATCGTACCTATCATTTAAACTATGTTTCAAGCTGAGCTTTCTGAACTCTCTCCAGTATTACGGATGCCCGTGAGTTTGAGTGGGAGAGTCAGCTGAGGTTCTACTGGGAGCGGGAACCCGACGACCTGTTTGTGCATCAGTGCAACGCTACTTTCTCCTATGGCCATGAGTACATGGGGTTGAATGGGCGGCTGGTTATAACCCCACTGACTGACCGCATCTACCTCACCCTCACACAGGTATTGGTGGCTTTGAAGATTTTACCCTACAACCCGCAATACTGAGACACCTGAATAAGCAGATGTTAATTATTTCTCTCAGCTTCTTTTGTGTGTGTGTATTTGTGTCTCAGGCACTCTCCATGCACCTGGGCGGAGCTCCTGCCGGACCGGCTGGAACAGGAAAGACAGAGTCCATCAAAGACCTTGCCAAGGCTTTGGGTCTACTCTGTGTGGTTACATACTGCGGAGAGGGCATGGACTACATGGTGAGGAGCAGAACTCATGCCTAACCAAAAGATAGCAAAGTAATTTTCCTATCTTAAAGCGAAAGGACAAATATTTGTATGGAAAAATACTTTAGTGTGTGTTTTCAAAGGTACGTTGTTTGCATCCTTTTTCTGACTTCCTTTTCCAATGTAATGTGTCACATGTAAAACACATAGACCACACCCTTTGCCATGTGTGTAAACACAAAATGTATTCTACATCACTCGGGCGTCTTTGTGCTGAAAAAATATACACCGCTTTTGATGACTTGTTTCCTGCGAATGTTCTCACAAGCACCAGTTTTGAAGTTAGTGGCCAAAAGTTGTACTGCTCAGCTTTACTAATGGTTGAGTGTGGAATCTCTCACTACTGATGTTTCGTCCATTGCACTAAGTAGCCATCATTCATCCATCGTCGCCCGCTTATCCGAGGTCGGGTCATAGTGTCAGCAGAGAATCCCAGACTTCCTTTTCCCTGGCCAATTCGAGGGTTAAACAGATCACCGGAAGATCCAATCAAATTAAACAACTAAACAAAAAACCTGACCTGTCAACCGACAGGGTCAGGGGGATTTTATGAGTGTCAATTCAATGTACGGTAATTCACTCAATCTGCTATGCTACATCATGGCATTTGCATTAAATTAATTTTAATTGAAAGAAATGGTATGCAACGTTTTACAAGTCTTTGTTACATGCTCTTTACCATTCAAAATAATAATTCTCCAGACAATGTAATTGTATAAGACAAAAAAAATTATATCCACTGAATAACACGTTTACACATACACATAGCTAAACATACAATAATTCACAGTACAAAATAAAAGGAAACCTCATGTGAAAATAATTATCACTGTCGTCAACGCTCTCTGATGAACAGGGCTGGATGTGCAGCAGCACACTCAGAATGGCATCGCCCAGCACAACAACAAGGTATCTAAAAATCCAACCGTAATACAATTAACTACTGTCAGTTATCTGTTTTTTATGCAAGTCGCATTAGGCTTGTAAACTTTTACCGCAAATATACTGAGATTTGGTTTATTACCTTTTATATTCAATTTCACAAGCAAGACTAGCTGTGTTCTCCCTCTCTCTCTCTCTCTCCATCTCCTGGCCGCCTTAAAACCCACGCGCACACACGGGTGAGAGCAGGTGGGCGGGACTAGCCGTCATAAACTAGCTCTGATTG
>CABFOT010051682.1:0-10475 GCA_900660305.1 Cetomimus sp. NI1144 | reverse complement strand
CTGACATAGCTAGGTGGCTTTTTGGCCAGCTAGTTAACAAGGTGGCATTTGTGCACAGCTAGGTGACCACACGACCTAGCTAGCTACGCGATTTGCCACCTTGCTACGCAAAAAGGCCACCTAGTTAAGAAGCTAAATTAAGAAATACCATCTAGCTTGTTAACAAGCTATAGTGACACAAAGGCCACCTAGTTAACAAGCTACTGGTACAAAAGCCAGCTTGTTAACTCGCTAGGGGGCCCAAGGGCCACCTAGTTAACTTGCTAGGTCGCAAGTATTATTTTACAACCTAGCTAGGTAACTAGCTGGCATTTCCCCCATAGGTTTTACAAGACATTTGGTCTCAGCTTGTTAGCTTGCTAGATTGTAAAATAATACTTATGACATAGCGAGTTGACAAGGTGGCCTTTGTAACACCTAACGAGTTAACAAGGTGGCCATTGTACCACGTAGCTTGTTAACTAGGTGGACTTTGTACCCCATAGCTTGTTAACAAGCTGCGCTTGCAATCTAGCTTGTTAACTAGCTGGCCACATGACCTAGCTAGCTGGCCAAAGTGACAACTAGCTGTGTCCTGAGTGCAGCTAGCTGGCTTTTTGGCACAGCTAGCTAGAGAGTATGGCCAGCTAGCTGCCACAAATGGCAGCTAGCTATGACAATTTGGTAGCTTGCTAAATCACATGGCCAGCTAGTTAGGTCACATGGCCAGCTAGCTAGGACTACATGGTAGCTAGCTAAGAACCATGATTAAATGTTAAAAGGGCTTGCCATAGTGGATCGAGTTTAGGGAAATACAGTCAGCGAGTGAGAAGGCTGTCTTTTTTCTCTCTCAAGAGTTGATGATTGGGTGCAACCACTTTTCCAAAGGAGGTTTATGTTTAATATTTTTTAAGCAAGGAGTCGCTGTTCTGCGAAATTGGCACTCTACCCTTTAGATTAATTCCATTTAGAAAGACACATTAGGACTGATAAACTGGTGAAGAGGCATCGGCTCAAGCCCCCTTTGGTCTCAACCTGTGCCCATGCTTGATTGAATCAAATTTCACATTGGGTTACATAAGTGGCTGGATCAAATTGCATACACACACATGCACGCACGCACACGCACACACACACACACACACACACACACACACACACACACACACACACACACACCTACGCACATACAGACAGTAGAACAAAAATAATTAGGTCACCCTCTTCCTATTCCCGCTCTCTCATGACATTAACTTGACGATCACTCCCCAGCTGGATGTCTGTTGGGTTGAGATACAAAAAAGTAATTGATCTTCAGAAATTGCACTGCCTCTAAGATGAAGCTCCGGCTTGGTTACTTAATGCCCTGTAGGTAAAGCGGGCGGCCCGGTCTCCAGCAGTAGTGGAGCGCCTTCTCTGGAGAAGGATTGGTTTGTATTAAACCACCTGCCAGGAGACCACGGATCGAGAGTCACCTAGAGTCTACTCTGACTTGAAGCGGATGAATCATGGATGTGACGCTGGAACACTGCGGGACTATCCAGGTCCTCCCCGTCTTGTAAAAAGGCTGTTCATTGAACCAGGAGGCAGTAGAGCCACAGGTTGCCATAGAGCCATTGGTCTGCTCACTAAACATGTTGATGGCGTTGGTGGTTCAACTGTATGTTGGCAGAAGAGATGGCAGAAATGGCAGCGAAGGGCATGTTTGCTTATAATCTCAGTAGTGACGATGACGTATCTGTCTGTGAGGAGTGCAACCGTGATAAGTTGTGCTTTGCCCAGCGTATTTCCATTCAGAGACTGTCTGAATTCAAACAGGTCCTTTACTAATGGCACGTCATTCCATGCAGTAAACACTGGCTCTGTAAATTACGCTCCAGGGTGCATGTCTCCCTGACAAGTATGCTGGCAAATATAGAACATGAATAATACATTTGCAAATGTCAAAATATAACAATGTTTGTGTAAAAAAAAGAAAATCCCAACAGCGATGTACTGTATAATCACCGTTGCTGATCCGCAGGTGTTTGCCTCACAGAATCTCTTTCCAGGAAACACAATGGGATTAATGATGTCTCTTGCCCGAGGGGGGGGGGAGCCCCTAAATAGTCTATGCGAGTATCAATGGCATAACATATTGTGTTTCTATGAGCCAGTTCATTAATGGATTACAGATGGAAATTATTCATGAATATGCCAGGTTCAATCCTGACTAACATTCATCTGAAGGTGAAAAATGCCCACGGCTCAATGTTCATAACTGTAATCCTCCCTCAGGAACTCGCTGAGGTCTTTAAGAGCTGTTACATACAGCAAGACTGACGTACAGAAAGCATCAGCTAGTTTGTCAAGTTTGTCACAGTCTGCAGGAGAGAGAGCATTTAAACTGTTTTCTACGTTCATTATCTATTCATGAAATGTGGTGCTTTGGAGCTAGGATAATTTATTTGATTTAGCTACTTCCACCAAGAGACAATTTTCATTATTATAATTTCTTTTTACCATAATTATTATGCTGCTGGTGAGACTGCAGCTTTGCAAGTTGGATAATTATTCATTATTAGTGGTTTGAGCTCTGCCGAGTGTCCTCCAGTTTTCTATTCCTAATGCATATGTTGGCAGCATTCACCACAATGTACTCACATTACGGCCTCAGAACATTGGCCAAGTGCTCCAAGCAAGAGGCTGTACTCTTCTTCATACCTGCCTAGTGTGGCTGAAGCCAGTAACTGCCTGCCTCACAAGCTCATCAGTCAGGCAGACAGTGAATCAGCCCAGGTCCCTGTAGGAGCCCTGGAGCTGATCTGCGCTTCACAGACAGCACCCTTTATACTTTAATACCATCCTGCAGGCTGGCACCTCTGTTGGAGAAAGGTTTCAACTGCTCTGTGTATAAAAGTGTGTGGATGGAAACAGTTGGGTATAGTCTCGAAAATAGTGGTTTACAAAAAGTAGGGATTTTTGCTAATTTATGATCCAGGAATAATCAGAGAGCAAACACATTCTCCATTAAAAGGGAAAGCTTTCAGGTTTCCTCCAAAAAAAGGCTGCATGAATATTTTCAATACCGTTTTTGTAATTGTCTTTATCGGAGCCGTGGAGAGAAACAAACACTTTCTGATGTGCTGGATTCTGACACACATTTGTCTTCGGTCTGTGCCAAAGCTCTGTATGCCTGTGCATGCGTGCGTGCGTTAAGTGGATTGCTTTTTGAGAAGGATGCTGGAGCCTAGTATGACAAAGGCCTCTGGCGTCAGACAGACAGATGTTCCTCTTCAGATAGCAATCTCAGCACCGAACATGGCTGTGAGAACAACGCTGTCTCGTGTGATTATGCTCCCGCTGAACCTGGGGAATACTTTGTGTACTGTTGTCAAGACCCAGCTGATTGGAGTCACACCGAACTAAATGATTAATGCTGTTATGACAGGTTCTATTTTTATATACACAGTGGCCATTTTAAGTTGATTAAAAAAACTGTCTCTTATCTTGTTTGCACTGTCGAACAAGGTTGGAGTGGGGGATAATATGACAGCTGGCAGTGGGGGCTGTTTTTGTGAAGGAGAAACTTCAGAGCCATGTTTAATCTCCACCTCCCTACCAAAATCATCCCCGGCAGCTGGAAGAGGAGGTTCTGAACAGGCGGCTGCCAAGGGCGGGGCATGCATGTCACTGACACAAACGTGGATACACATGAAGAAGCGAGGTCCAAATGTCCTGGAACCCGGCTCAAACAGCTCCCCAAAATCACTTTCGCAGTGACACATACATACAGCCTTAATGTGACTAACTACCTAAGGTATTGGCTCTTAAAGGAGGCTGCGAGGCTAAAGGTTATGTGAAAGTATCCAAGCAGCATCGATTCTGCAGAGAGTGCAACAACCCCCCTTTTCAAGGCATAGTAGACCAATATCATTCAATGACATGAAAAGCAGCATAAAATCAGACAGATTCTGAGAGAGCTTGCACAAACATCCTGTGTACAGATAATAGGAGAAGGAGTTCGGGGTGGCAGAGGGCGTTTATGCATCGACTTGGGTCATCAGTTGCAGTGGCATGAATGATCAGAAGAGTGTGAGCTGTCAGATTATAAAGACCGCCTCGTTACGTGTTTGAATGTGATTGGTGATTGCAAGTCAGCTGACACTGATCAGCCGATGTGTTGGACAGCTGATAGCTAATCAGCTGATAGCATTCACGACTTCAGTGTTCCGCCTGAACTCACGGTGTCATATAGCAAAACATGTATTTCACATGTGATCATAACGCCCTCATATGTGATTATATGATATCACATTCGTGTCTTTTGAGAGTGAAATTTGCTTGAGTGGTGTTATATTTGAATTATGTTATATTACATTTAAAAGTAAAAGCCCATTACATATACATGGGGTTTGAGAGTGTGTGATTTGCAGCCACAACTGGGATTGTAGGGAGGAAAAGGCCGAGTCTGAAGTATTGATGTGGCGCAGGGACATGACCTGTACCGCTGCCACCAATGAATGTTTACCTCAACCGTCAGCTTTTCCAGCAGAATTAAATCCCTTATGTTCCGATGTGACCTGAATACTGTCCCACGTTGCATAACATTACAGCTGAAATTAGCAAATGTCTACTTTTGCTTGCTTTAATGAGAGGTGAGCCGTAATGGTCCAATGCAGGTGTTTTTAATGATCTGGGTTTTATGGCGCTATGGAGCATGACGTTAAATAATGCTGCAGAGGCAATGGGTACATTGTGCTGCGCAATCCCAATCACCAGGCTACAGTATGCCCTTGTTAAGTCTTCCCCCTTCTCCAAGTCTCACTGCAAATGCATGTATTCTGCTGAAGGTGGGATTGCTTTATGTACTACTCATGACACTGTAGATAAGAGGTTTGTTCAATGCAGTGAAAGAGGATGAGCGATTCAGTTATAAAGGTAAAAAAGAAAGCTGATAGCTCCATACTCCTGCATTATAAAGCTATCCACTGTACCTGAATGATCCAGGCGACTGGGCTCTCTTCAGTCCCAGATTGAAGTTACTTTTGAAAAGGGAAATATCTGATTTCAATTTCAACCTCAGCAGATAATAAAGTATGAAATCCCGGTTTATGCTATTTATTTATTTTTGTCAGATAATGGCAAAACCACTTATTTTGTCTCATCACAACTTCATCTTAGAAACCTGCTGCGAGACATAATTATGTCTGTGTTGTCTCAGTATAAAAGTGTGTGTCTTTAGCATAAGATTGTTTGCTGTTTCGAGTCCAAAAACATTTTTTTTAGCTTGTGGCAGACGACAGACATCGAGGAGGAGCAGTAGAGGAGGGCATAAATTACCTGCAGCCTCCTAGGGCCTGGGTGGACACGGCTGAGACTAATGAGGTTAATCTAAGGCTGTTAAAAGGGGACTGAACCTCAGTGTGAAAAGAGACACCAAAAGGACTGTACAGAGGAGAGCTGCTGTGTGTCTGATCCCTCAACAGTAAGAGGACTGTCTCTGAGGACCGACGCTGGACTACTCTGCTGTCAGACCCAAGAGGTTGACTATAAGTGCAATAACCCTTTCCTCCCACAGCAACCATCATTAAACCGGTGTGTTCCCACTAACTTTACTGGTGTGGACATTCAGTATTTCACAGAGTTTGGTCAGTGACAGCTCCCCACACCCCGGGGGTTGTCACAAGCTGTAAAAGGCAAAGGGATATATTGCTACCTAATAGATGAGAAGAAACGACGGTCATGGTGTGGGGCCCAGAGACGTTGTGGGTTCCAAGATGAAATAACCTCTGATTCAAATAAAATAAGGTACAACTAATGCCCTGACCGGTTTTCAGGCATAACACCACAATGCGCATTCACCGGCCGAGTGTGCTAAGGTGTGCTTACAAGAAATAACTCGGCAGCGACATTTTGTGGTGGGAGCTGGGATTGTGCAAGCACACATTGGGCATCGTCCCCACTGCACAGGTGAGAAAATTGGGATCACCCAGTCACAAAGTGTGACGAGGACCCACAGCTCAGGTGTATAAATTGGCTAAACTTCAAATGCAAAAGCCACAACCTCAACCCTCAACCCTCACCCAGAGACATGGGTCCACATTGGGCATCTGCTTGCCGCCTTCCCTGCCTCATACGCCCACCTCAGCGGACCGAAACAACTTACAGGCCACCTCAATCACGTATGTGCAGTCAGTAAAAATAAGAGTGAGTACTGTAAATTGGGGGTTGGCGTGAGGGCAGAGGTTCCATGTGCTTTGTCCTTTACAAAATGTTCAAAACAAAGACAGATGTTCCTGGAACTTTTGAGAAATAAGGGCAACTTTACCCACAATGCTAACGGTCGGTGGTGGAAGTGTTGTTCTTCGCAAGTAACCAAAAAAAGGATTCTCAAACAGAGAATTACCTGCATTGCATAAACTGTAGAGACCTTTACTTAAAGAAACTCCTGTGGCGGCACATTAAGATATGTAAGACCCGATGCGCCACCAACACCATGCAAAACCTGTGTCCACGCCCTCTGTGCATTCGCTTCCCCTCCCCCACCTGGTGTCATAGAAGGGTTTTGGAAGATTCTGAACAACATGGTTCTAGATTAAGTTTACTCTGCATTCAAATCGAATGACTGTATCCTGCAGTTTGGCGAGCATCTGTATAACAGGCTTGGATATGATCCGGGCAATCGTGAGTACATTTGGCAGAAATTGAGAGAGCTGTGAAGGCTTCTGATATGCTCCAGGAAAAATACTCCATTGAAGACTATGCTGGACCACATCAAACCTGTACACTTCATGCAATGTAATGTTCCATGACAATGTAATGCCATTGAATCAGTGAAACAAGTGGCGGGTACCCGAGTCTGGCTCTCAAAATTGGGCATAATTTAACAAAGATATCATAGCTTGTTTGAAGTCATGCCAATGTACAGAACAGATGGAATTAAATTGTTTCAGCAGTTTCAATGAGAGCACTCCGGGAATCTAAATGGAATAGTCCCATTTTACTTCCATTCACCAAAGACATCCAGACATTACATTCTTTCTTAGGTGCCCAACAACAGATTAGTCTGAACAAGTTGTCCACTGAGAAGTCACCGCAGACATATGCCCAACTGGCCAGGATCGCATTAACCCAGATGATCCTGTTCAACCGACGCTGAGCAGGAGAGGTGTCAAAGATGCCGCTGGCTGCATATTTGTACCAAAATATATCAGAGCCTCAAGAAGATGTGAATGAGGCCCTTTCAGACCTCGAAAGGAAGCTCGGTCTCCACTTCAGGTGGATAGAGATTCGAGGAAAATAAGACAGGAAGGTCCGTGTGCTTTTAACAGCAGGCATGCAGCAAGCATTGGACATGCTCGTCTCCAAGCGGCAACAATGTGGGGTTCCTCCCGACAACACGTACTTGTTTCACCGCTACCAAACTTCGCAAACAAACAGGAACTCTGTCTCAATTTCGCAATCTCACAGATACAGAATTGGATCAACTTGCCGATTTTCTCGAACATGACATCAGCATCGGCAGTTCTACAGTCTCCCTGAAAGCACCCTTCAACTGGTCAAAATCAGCAAAGTACTCATGGCTCTGGAACGAGGACGCCTGGTTGATTTCAAGGGCATGAGCTTGGTTGAAATCAACAATGATCCGGAGGGTAAGTAACCACATTTTTTAATGTTTTTCTGCATTAAAGATTATTTGTATTTTAACATGGTTTTCTCCTCTCTTCCAAACACACACCACCTCACAGAGAACGTGCCCATGGTTAGTGAGATTGACACCGGACCCGATGCAGACTCGCATGGTATGTATTTCTTTATGCCCCTGTATGCCGGTTGTGTGCTAAAAATCCCAGTTGGATAATGCAAGGTGTGGCTTTTACAGAGAGTCAAGACACTACAGTCAGTGATAGAGTTGCGGCTGCAGGACCACCAGGCTCGGTGGAGAGCGACTCAACACAAGCTCTGACGGAGAGGGTTGGAGGCCGCCAACCGTTCAAGAGAAGAAAGCTGTTGAGACGCATATGAAGTCTTTTATGTGGACCCCAGGAAGAATAGTCTTCACTATGGTGACGACTAATGGGGATCCTTATACAATAAACAAATAAACAAAGTCATTCAGCAACGCATGTTGTTGTCCAGGGAAAATAAATTATGACAAGTGTCTCAACTTAGAAAATTTGGCTTTAAAACAGAGATTGGACATCCATTAGGTTCTACATTAAGAATCGAATCACAGCTCTCAAAAACTATTTCAAGTGATGTATGTGAAAAATGTGAATAAAAATAAATTTGGTGGGAAAAATCTGTCTTGTTCCTTTGTCACTGTCTTACCATGGTACATCACCGAAACATTCACGGTATTCATGCCCACTAGAGAGACCTTCTCCCTGCATCCATTAACCACAATGCAGACCCCCAACACCCAGACCACGGCAGGGATGCAGGAATATTAGAAGGGAGTTGGAATTCGAACCCGGGTGAGACAGATACCAGCGGTCGGCTCTACCGACTCCCCCACCGAAGCCCCATCCGTTACCCACAATACAGCTCCCCAACACCCAGATCATAGTGGGGACGCACTTGTAATGGCGGCCACCACAGCTCTCCAAACCCTGCAAAGAACATCCACTACACCGTCGAACTAGCCATGGTACTCATGTCCGCTAAAGGCTCTCCAGACCACTGCGCACACATTCAGCCGCACACCCGTCAACGTCACCCACACAGGGGCACCGAGGTCAACAAGGTAACCATGCCTAGAATAGTACATCGGCCCCAGACTCCATAGTTGAGCCTCCCAAAGATGTTATGAGCCCACACCGACAGGTCCTCAGTATGGAGTGACCCCGCTTAGATGGAAAAACCTGACAGGTCCCAAGGAGGATGGTTCTAGTCAGGAGGGAACTTAATTTGAAGTGACATTTAGACCCATATCCACTCCAGGAAACCACGATGATATTGGTCATAATATATCCCACAAGACTGAAAAACATCGTTTTTTTCGGGCTGCCCGAGGTCGACTCTTAAGTAGCAAACATGTTGGATATTTACAATCCAGATCGGGACAAACCCCTCATCAGCCGATAAAAACGAGCTGACCCAGCATGTTGAGGCAAACACGAGTGACAGCTGGTACACGATCAGACTTGAAGTCTGAGCCGTTACTCCATCGATTATGGCCCTAGTAACACTACAGAGTGCCAGTTTGGTGAAGTTTAGCCTGCTGCTTTATTGTCTCTGGCTTTTAACTGTTTAATCACTCAGCACATCAACGTCTCCTTAGCTTGTTCCTACTGGCTTACACACTATAGTCACACACTCTTCGCACAGAGCAGGCTGTTGTAAATAATTACTGTAATGGACACAAGTACAGCGCATGCACTTTAGACTACCGTAAATACTGATAATATACGTATACTGACATTGACGACGGTCCGCGCCGTGTTTGTTTAGCTGTGAAGTCTTGCAATAATCTACGAGACCCCGGTGGCCATCGGCGGTAGAGTCGCTGAGTGTGTTCTCCTACCCCCGAATTCCTCCTGCTGGTATCTTGTAGTCGGTGTGCCCTAAAGATTCAACTATGGACGTATCGTTTGAGTCTGTCTTGCATTATGTGGTGTCCCATGTTTGTCAAACCGTTTAAGATGGAAAAATCCTGCAGCCTGGGTGGCCATTAACCTACAGTGCCACCACACGCAAAGACATCCATAGCAAAGTGAGGATTAAAAGTTATCCTGTAGCTTTACAGATGAATGTCTTTCTCTGCTTATAGAAACGGTTTTATTTTAGATAGAGAGAGGCGCTATCTGAGTCATGTCCTCTCAATGCATCAGCACAGGGAGATCTCTTCAGGGTTATCAGTGGGGATACATCATCTTGAGTTGAGAACAATTTTCTGAAACGGAAAGATAAGGCTTCTCCTTCTCGTTATAGGTGTTTTGACATTTCTTATATCGTACCTCATTTACATAATGATTTCTCTGTCTCCTTACTGCATTTCTCTTGCCTCCAAGATCAATTGCAGAGCATGGCAGCATTTAAATTAGGCTGTGTTTCTCAGTCTAGCTATGAGAGATACTGCCTCTGCTATATTCCTATTGCTGACTGATCTATAATGTAAAAAATATTCAAACCAGTCCTGCCTTTCTATTAATTTTCAATGTGCTGATTTTTTTTTAAAGGGCCCTCCCACTGTGTTTCTGTGGGCGCTTTCTCTAGAAGACTGGTACACAAGATGACCTGGAGGTCTTCAGTGGTCCTAACCCTAACCTGTTATGATGCAGCACCTTTATTACAGTCCCTTGAGACTTAACGTTCATGGTGTTCAAGGCACTACCCTTTAAAATACAAAGTATTAAGGTCTTGTCCATGCTCAAACTGTCCACTCAAGACCACATTAAAGTCAAGAAATCTGTTCATCTCTCCAGTGTGATTTGTGCCATCTGAAGTTCACATAAGATTACTCGATTGCAAACAGTTCAAAAGCATATGGGTGTGCGTTCAAGTGCAGTACA